>OY756358.1:14873487-15149690 GCA_963576895.1 Ceraclea dissimilis | reverse complement strand
TGTAACTATTCGCATATTCAAAGAGTTGTCTCCGCCGGCCTCTGATCTTTTCCTGTAAATATCCTGTACGATTATTAGATACTCGTATAACGACTTCAAACTTAAGGTTGTGTTTCTTCACGATGGTTCTCAGGTTCATTATTTGATATAGAAAGAAAATTTGTAAAAATGAGGTGAGATCTATAGGTATAGTGTTATTGACAATGCTAGATGAACAAATGAAACTACAGGTTTATCCAGGTTTATATCTAGGTTTACCCAAGGAAAAGTAAAACCGGGTAAATACCTATTCTTTTCTTTTTTGTTCTTCTAACATCATTTGTAATATGTATAACTTATTCCTTCTGTGCTAGATGATCTTTATTTAATTACCGGTGATATAGAATAGGTACCAGGCGCAAAGTTACCTAAGAACACGATTCCCATCGAGTTACCTTTTGGAAAAAATGACAGGCATAATAGTGTCTAATCTGACGTAATCCCGTAAGAAATATTAGCCCCGGCTTCCCTTCTGCAGAAATCCACCCTTTGCCAATGGTAGGTACTGAAATGATAATGATGAATTCATTCCACGCAAAACGAAAGAACTAGGTATATTAAAATGCTAATAGGAACACCAATAGGTGTAGTAAATGAAATATAACCAATATGTATTAGGAAATATAAAAGTGATATTATATGTACTTCTCACACTTCAGTACAGTAAATAATACGTAAAGAATATAGACATCGTGCCATGATTTACGACTTGCATCCTTGTATGATTAATGATTCGGTAGTAAATAATACGAGTATAAGAATAAGCGTCGTAATATTTTTATTATGAATTTTATGTAGATGTTTGTATGCTTAATTAAATCTTCAAGTATTCACGAATAGAAAATTCATTTGAAAGCACTAATAAAATTATACCTAATAATGCAAGTGTATATCAAAATGCTGTTAAATAATTGACAAATCTATCAAGGGCTTTGTTCAAACGCTGCGGTGTGCATTCTTCAGCTTGGCATATTCAGGTGTCCTCTCGAAGAATACTTGGAGTTACCTTGAAAGTGTAAAAAACTGGAAATAAAACGGCGTTTTATAATTGCCTAATTCAAACCCAATTATGACAAATTTTCAAAGTGTCGACACAAACGCATCAGCTATACTGAAATCAAATTACCTTTCATGATTCCAAAAGCTTGTCCATACACAGCCGTTATCCGTTTACAAAAACTTATATTAATTAGTTTGTATTGTATAATATTTTATCATACTTACCTACTGAAACACATGAGGTGAACAATTAAGGCAAATTGTTTAGTAGTGTGTAAGAAAGAATTTGAGTTTAATTTTAAAAACATTTTTTTTAACAATGAAAGATTTCAACTAACAGTCTTTTTTCTGAAAGAAAATCCAACATTATTATTAGTAGGTAACACTACAAACACACACGATTATAGGACAGTTATTTCATTAAGCTTTTATTAGATTCAAATATGTTTTTTTAAGTGTTGATTGATCCCAAACAACTTAATGATTTTCTGAATTAATATTCACATAGATCATTAATCAAAACGCTTCGTTGAATAATCATCTTTGAAACAGTTTTTTTTTAACATGTCACGTTTTATACTGAAACAAAATGATACTCGTAAGTACCTACTTATATCTAAAAACATAGGCTTAAAAATTGACATTCCCAATGATATTTTGAATGTTAATTAATATTTTATTGGGGGTATTAATTTTTGCCAATCGATCATAGAAAGTGCCATTCTAAAAAAACATATAGCTTTACCAGTATCGAATTATTTTTACATATTATAATTAGGTTGCGTTGTAAAATTATTCTAAAGGTTTTGAGAATCGAACATACCTGACTTATAAAGTTTCCAGATAGTTTTTGATGAATAAATTCAAAAATTACAATAAAAAGGGCACATGTAAATAAAAATATGTGTAGTTATATCGTAGGTACAATAAAAGAAATCATACAAAACTGTTCACTGGAGATAAATAAAATTATAAATAAAAAAATAATATTTATTGGCCAAAGAAAAATATGCATAGTTACAAAAACAAGACAATGGTAACAAAAAAAAGCAATATCTTGCAGTCAACCCGATAACTTACCTGGAAGAAATCACATTACTGCGATTTCTTTCAGCGAAACCAGAATTAATTAAAACTGTTGTATCCTTAGTCTTAGGTTTCTTCCTTCCTTCGCTTCCACGATTGAATTATGGGGTAACTTATTACCTATGCTATTTCGCACTAAGGTATGTAGACAAACATTCTTATATTTCCGCAGTGCAGAACCCCTGCATGCTACGTATTTTTTCATTAGTATTTAGTATGTAAATGTGCGATATATGAGCGCTGAGGTGTTAGTCTATTTTATAGCTCATGTGTGGCCTCATTAATAACAGTTGTTTGACAGAAACACTTCCAAACATTGAGGGGGAAATGTCTTGAAAGACATTCCGATACATCACTAACGAGGAGGGATATTCCCATTACTAAAATTAGGTATTAGAGAGATTACTTCAAATAGTAAACAGGAGATATCTCAAACTAACTGACAGATCAAACAGTCTTAAAGATGGTTTTATAGGAAAGTGCCGAACATTGTTTAGTTGTATTTATTATACCTACCTAATCTCTTAATTTCAATGGCTCACCTTGTCCATTATTCACTACATTATTGGGTCGCAGACTTTAAAAAGACTTCACCCTTCCAAGTCAAGTTGCTAAATTTATTTATTTTCTTCTTCTCGTTTTGCTTGTTTGAATAGTTAGTTAGTTTAGTTTGTTATTATTCAGAAAATATACGTTTAGACAAAACATTTTAAAAATGTGTTGTATTTTGTATATGATTAACGTATCAATCGGTCTTTCGAGGGTACCTACTTCATCAAAACCATAGTGCCTACCGTGGAATTTGTTCGTTGGTCCAACTGTTGAAAAATATCAAAATTATCCTTAATTTATTCACTGAGCAAGTAATTTTATACACAATGTAATTATAGGGACACTGAATTGTCAGACGCCTATTGCTCGACTCAGTCGTACAAAAACTGAAGAAATAACTATACATCATTCGAATCCCCATAGATAATGATGACTTAACCATCATTATTAGTGGTAGGAACCGTGAATATAAAATATAGATAATTATATCTGTCTTTGTGTAACGCATTTAGGGTGACTATTTATAATACAAATCACTAGTCATAGTACGTTTTAATTTGATGTTCCCCCTTGTATCATCCGTGTTACATCTCCATAAATCACTTTCCCCTCCTTTACTTTAATAATATAATACCCAAATATATTGTATTATCTACTGTAGTGTGTTTAGATAACATTGTAACAGTCGCAGTTAAACACCAGTTTAGAATTGACTTAGTGCACTAACTTATTTATGATTAGTTGTCTATCAATTAGTTCGCTATGACATGGAATATAAATATTTGGTAGGCATTACCCGTTTAAACGTGCCCTTTTCTACCCGTTTATTGACGGGTCCTTGAAATAATTTTGCATGTAGATATTTTGCACTTTTGTTGAACATCTTACGTACCAAGGTTAGGTGGATGGCATGGAGTAGGCAATCAGAAAACATTATTTCATTCATGGTCATGGCACTCATAAATTGAAATTGAAAATAAAATCACCCCAAAATTGACGTTTTTGTATAGTAAATGAGATCATTTTACAGCCATTAAAAAGAGATGGTCTCGGATTAATTTGGAACTAGATTTTTGTTTATGGAAACGACGACCTTTCTATTGAAATTCTATAAGTAATGCCATTATGTTTGTCAAAATGGTAACTACATGTGGCGCCCTCATCGAAAATCGTCTCTTTTTGACGGACTTTACAATTTAATGTTATAAAAGGACAAAGGGCGTAGTTTAAATTTTAAGGGAAGGATGACAGTAAATTTGTTTATCACGTCTCAATCTTTCTGCTTTAATTTTGCTTCTATTAATGTATGGCTGTCTACTAAATATATGTTACTTTCTAACCCGCATTTTACAACAACGATTAACAAAATTATATACACAGCCAATTATTAGTAGCCATTTCTCACGCCGTGTATACAGAATTTTGAATTATAATTAATAGGTTTCACTAAAACCATAACATTTTTAAATATAAGGATCATACTAAATGTCAAAGATGTTCAGAACATGTTTTATATGAAATTTATCGAAAAACAAGGAATCCATTGAAGATTATATTATACTACTTATCCTTTTTAAAAATATCCTCTCAAATTTTCTGCTTTTCAATCATTTTTAATAAAATTTTGGATAAATGGACATACCCCCTTAATACCTTATATTGCTTTCAATAGGAGAATCCATATCCTAAATACCAAGTTCTTACCTCGTCTAATTTCTGAGATATGCGTACTGCTATGAGTATATTAAAAATTATCAAAAAAAAACTTATCGATTGTGATCGTTGTTTAATGGTCTTCTAGTACTAATTTTCAAGTACGTATATTTTCCAGGCATTTTGTCATACAGAGCTTTTCTCTATAAAAAATACATACGTCTTCCAAATCTAAACTTCAAACATCTAATTTTCAACAGTTTTTTTTTTCTAAAATTTGTTTCTAATTACCATTTTTCTACTTTTCGCAGATAACCAAACTGAAGATAGACAGCAATCCATTTGCCAAAGGATTCAGAGATTCATCCAGGTTGACAGAATTTGAAAGGTGAGGTGCCCAATCATTTTAATCATATATTTTTTTAGTTTGTAACAATAAGATCATTTTCCACAATCTTTTTTTTTTTTTTTTTTTGTTTAATAAATCATTTTCACCCAATCCTGGTTCGACACTTGTCGGAGGATATTCTAAAAATCCTATCTTAGTTTTCATGCCCATCTATTTCTTTCTGCTTTTTTATGTTTTTCTAACTAATTTTCCTACTTTAGGTAACAATTCCGAATTTAATGTACCCATACCTTTCTATACATATTTCCACATTACGAACCAAATTCCAAGTGTAATAGCTTACTTGAAACTTCTCATACTGTTCAGTTTTTCTACAATATTTTTTCTTTATATTATTTTCAAGTGAAAGCTTCATGCAGCATGGTCGACTCTGGTGGCAATCTCCTCTAGGAGGACCACATCTTCCTGGACCCTACCCTGACCTCCATGGCTATCCTAAGTAAGAATTCCATCATTATCCCCATGCAGTTAACCCTGGCTAAAATTTTATCATGCTGCTTTCATGAAAATTCAGTATCTTAATATTTTCCTTATTATCTATTGAATATCTCTAATGAAACTCTACCTATTTCTCCTTTTTGTTATTTTTTTTATTTACATATAATTTTCATGTAATCTCATGATTTGCAATTAGGTGCATCTGCAATATCTTAGTAAAAAAAAAAATCTAATATTTCATGATTTTAATGACGTTACACTTATTTATTTAATTCATGTTTGTTCTGTTTTGTTTCAGGGAAACTATGGAGTCAATGTTGGCAGAACAGCAATACCTCCGCGCTCCACTCAGACCTTTCGAATTGGACACTCACAATAATAACTTAACCTTGGAAGAGAAAGCTCTACTGGCCGCTCGCTCACAATTGTTCCTCAGAGCTGCGGCTGCTGCAGCTGGACCTTACGCACCATTAGTGGCTCCTGGACTACCAGCTTTGTATGGATTACCCGGAGGGGCTGGGGCACTATGGGGACAATGGGCTTGTCTCGCTGCGCATCAACTACCGCGGCCACTGTATCCACCTTTGGCTCCCCCGCTAGCTGCTCCTCTCCGTTATTCCCCGTACCCTCCACCACGCAGGGCTTCACCTTCTCCCGTTCCGTCTTCGGCGCATTCGGTCCCTCACACCTCCGACCGCCTCTCCCCCGCTTCGTCTCCGGATCATCACGATATGCCGCCACAAAGTCCAACTTAGATCCATCTCAGATAACCCTGATCTCTTTGTGATAAATTATTAATACTACGTTATCTCTACAGATGGGAGTTTCCAGTTTTAGTTTTATGGTGTGAATAGTATCTGCAGCATAAACTCACAGTACCTACTTAACTTAATATATCGAATGATAAATTATTATGTACTTATCTATACAATCAATATATCACGTTAAATGTTCTACTCGTATGTAGGTATGTACCAACATAATTAGTATTTATCTCTCGATTATAATATTCGAGAAGAGCTTTGGGAAAGTATACTTACACGTCTTCGTAAATAATGACACAATTTCTTTTACAATTTGGTACATGTCTAGAGATATTTTACAAAAATTTCGTAACGCTATCTTTAACGATAAACTACCAAAACTTGTAAACAAATACAATACAGCATCCGTGTTCAATGTTCCTTAATTTATAGATATTACTGAGTCAGAAATAATGTCTGTCTAGTATGGAAAATGTCCTACTAATCGCTAAATTTGTTGCAAATATGAAAACTTATTTTCTTGTAAATAATTTCACTGTTTGTTAGCTTTGTATTAAATGTTGTAAAAAATAATTATTAAAATACAATAATACCTATAGGTAAATAATGTGTTTTTTTTATTTATTATTATCAGTATTAAGTTTATTTTTCGTGATATAGAAACGTACACTGTATTCTATAAGTTAATTTATATAAAAATATCATATATTATATCTATATTATTGTGAATTTAAGGAAATTTGTATGTATGGTGGATGTAATATAAAAAAAATATGTGTAAATTTTGTGAAATAAAATATTTATTTATTATTATTCGTTGTCGTCTAACAGAATATAAAAATAGGCATCCTTTTTTCATATCTGACATTTAAATTTGTAACTTTTAATTGATGTTTTTATGTAAGTGTGCAAGGAGAGTACCTACCTATCTAAGGCCTTGTTCACACAAGGCTAGTAGTTTTGTCGAGTAGGTAATGAATTATAGTAACAATGCCAGATATACACTCATATAGAATTTTAGTGTATATTTGGCATTGTTCCTACTCCACTAAACTACTGGCCTAGTGTGAACAAAGCATTAGAGATGATGAATACTTTTAACTAGAATCTTGGCTATTGCTTTCCTGAAATATTTATTTTTTTAAATAATTGTTGATCGTAAATTGAAAACAAGACACTTACAATTGAATACATATATTTTAAAAAAGGATCTGGGCTTGCATGCATAATCACAAAAACTTTCCTGCACACCTTGCACTAGGCTAAAGTATCGCAAAGTGTGGAATACATTGCCAGCGCCGGGGTTTGAACCTGGCACCTCCCGCTTGAGATATTAATATTTACGTATTATTTGATATATAAAATTATTTACATTCTTTATTTTGTGATCTAAAGAAAGATATATGGTTAGCAAAACAGTGGAGCACCATCGAGTACTCTCTAACCACAAATTCTTAGATGGTGTATTTTTTACTTTAGGTATATCAATTTACAACAAGGAATGATTCCAAAAAATGAAATTATATTTTTAAAATGAAAGTTAGGTAAATCAACTATGGAATTAGAACATTAATTATTCAAATAAATAAACAATATCAATATTCAAATCCAATGTTAGTATGATTTCATCCAATGCTGGCACTACGGAATGTAGAAAAATCTAACGTTTTACAAAGATAATTTTTAATTCAAGTAAATGATTTCATTCATTTAACAAATTAATCAAAGAATAGTGAAGTGTATAAATATTAATATAGTAACTGGAGAGAATTCGGTCGGAAAACTGTTACCTATCATTTAATTCGACAACCTGTAATTTAATAAATTTGAGTAATATTATCTTACTTACTTATCCAGCCATCTCTGTCCACTGCTGAACGTAAGCCTACCCCGTACTCCTCCATATATCTCTATCTTGCGCCCTCTGCATCCAATTAAAAGCAACTCGTTTTATGTCATCTGACCATCGCGTGGGGGGGGTCTCCCTCTACTTCGTTTATCTTCACAAGGTCTACATTCCACAACCCTCTTTGCCCATCTCTGGTCCTGGAGTTTCGCAACATGTCCCGCAAAAGACCACTTGAACTTAGCCACTTTTATCTAGCTATCACTGTTCTTGAATTATTTTCCCAGTATGAATTAATTGTACTTAAATATTTTGGAAATGTATTTAACAATAGGTGCCCTCAGTCTTTGACTCTGGGTCTTTCTAATACCATTCGATATTCACATTTATAAAAAAATAAAAAACATACCTATTTAGATTCTGACTTTAGAATGAGATGGTACCTAACAATCCCGTGAAAAACTTTTTACAGATATGTAAACACGTCTACTTAAAATTGTAAATATATAGTATATCGTATGTAGGTATTAACGAGTATATAAACAGAATATTCCTATAGTAGTCAATGTGTTGTTAAATGGTGTTACTAGTTATTAAATATCTATTACATTATATGTATCTATATATATCCCCTTATTAGGGTGCTTCTTGAAATCAAAATTTTGAAATGTTAACGGGACACCCTGTTATTCTGTTCTCCTATGTAAAAAATGGAACTACTTACATTTTTTTCAGAATTTTTAATCATGGTTTATGGGTCGCTACTCGGTGTTGAAAATTTAATAATTATATTAGTATTAAAATCAGCTTGATACACCGGCCTAGCTGGGGTACGCCTATAAATAATGATGATGACGAAATAATGTTTTACGTTTGTTGCTGTATTCGATATAGAGAAAAATTCAATAAAAAAAAATGAAATTTGTTTTTCTTATACTTATGAAATTTTCTTCAAGTGGTAGCGACCCCTAATAGTTGTTGAAAAATTCTAAAAAAAAAATCTGTAGCATTTTTTTTAGCACAGAATAAAAAACAGGAGTGTTCCTTCAAATTTTCAAAAAATAAATTTTTTGACCATATAAGAAGCACCCTACCCCTTATATACAATTTTTATTTTATTAAAGTTAAGTATGTATGTTTTACTTAATAAAAATAATAAAATAATTGTGTCACCGATGATTCCTAGAATATGTACTACCTACATATATATACATACCGTATATAATAATATATGTAGCATATACATCTTTATAATATATGAATATAATTATTAAATATCAATATTGTACCTACCTATATATACGAATGTAAGATAATAATTTTATTTAATAGGTAGTGAAAAATATAATAGTGTTTTAAAATAAAAAATGAAAATAAATGTTCGTTATGTATATTATAACAGTGTATTTTTAATTATTGTTATTTCCCTTAAAAAATACAATATAAATTCAATTTTTTTTAAATGCATATGGCAAAAGACCCGGCAATTACAAATTTAGTGGTAATCTCTTAGCCAATTGGCAGCGTCAGCAGTGACCCCGTGGATTTCAGTTAGACCGCGCTCGAAACCAAAAATTGGACACTCAACTATATGGCCCATCGTCTGGCGGCGACCACATTCACAGTCGGGGCTTAGGGAAAACCCCCATCGATGCATAAGGTCTGCGCATCTTCCGTGGCCTGTCCTGATTCTGTTAAATTCAATTAAAGTATCTCAAAGTTTTCAAAGCGCTAACATACTCCAGAATACATTTCAGAAGTCTGCCATCAACATTAATTAAATCAGAGGCATTAAATAATAAGTTGGTGGAACCGAACAACGTCGATAGGCCTAGATACCTTAATAGGACTTTTAACTCAGGCGGCCCCTCTGAATGGAACGAGCTACATCTATGCATTAGGATGGCAGGAACATGGGATAGATTTAAAACATATTTATTCAAAAAATTGCGTTTTGTAGTTGTAAATTATGTTCACAGTTTTAGGAAGAGCCCTTGGGGTGGACCAGCTCCTCAAAACGACGCAATAATAATTCACAATTGTATATGAATCATCTCCCAAATTTCACCACCCATTCTGAATATCTTTATAGACAATTACTATGTCTATTTATTTATTCTCTAAGTGGATACGCAATTTTACAAGATAATACACAGTTATAATTATAATTCACTAGTTCGAACTTTTTGCTATACAGCGAAATATAAACCTATACTATACTATACCCTCACGCCACGTCCCTTGCAGGGTAGGCAGAGAGAACAGAGCGCCAGACAGGCCTATCCTTACACACACTCCTAGCTTCCGTCACATTCATAGAATTTGTCATACACGCTCTCCAATTCATTTTACTCAAAACGCGCCCATCCTTGAGGATCCGGTCGACATGATAGGACCAGGCCAGTTTCGAGCGGTCGCGCTTCCTCACACCTCTTCGTTCACTCAGATATATCTTTTTTGTCATCCTGTCATCCTTCATTCTCTCAGCATGCCCAAACCATCTTAGTTTATCACATTCATTCTAGTTACAACACCAGTCTTGCAGTCACTCATATAAACCTACCTAATCAGGCGCGAAGCTATCTAAGAACACAATTCCCATCTAGTTACCTTTTAGAAAAAATGATACGTACAATAGTGTCCAATCTGACGTAATCCCATAAGAAATGTAAGCCCCGGCTTCCCTTCTGCAGAAATCCACCCTTCGCCATTATTGCTACCTATACAAATTTCTTACAGCTATGATCATTCTGAAAACAACATTATTAGTTTACAGTGACTATATGCACATATTATAATGTTGAGTGATATGTCTACATATATTTGCATTATATTTAGTGTCTAGTTGTTGGATGTCGTATCGAGTCGAGATAATTAGGAGCTCATATTGTTTCAACGAATCATTTCTAAATGTGACACATGATTAGGACCACACACACACTGTACCTACATACTTATACAGTTAGTATGGCAGGGAGACAGGGACACTAACATCTGCAATGAATAAATTCATTAGCAACACCAATCACTAGTCGCTTCTCATTAAGAATTACTTGTGAAAAAATCACAAGAAATGTATGTTTGTCATTACATTTCAGATTATAATAATCATTAGTTTTATTTGAGTAACCAGAGAGCATGAATTTTCCAGTGATATAATGAATTATTTATTTATATAATGATTTACTGTCGAAGGTAAAATGTGAATGATGTCATAGTCTACGGCTTCAAACTCTTACGGCTTCAAGCTTACGGGTTCAAAATCGCGTGAACAATCGCATGATAAAGTGGTAAAAATTGCGATTGTCCATTTTTTGCGATTAATTTTGCGTCTATCAAAAAACTTTCACGGTAGTTCCCTAGATTTCAATGCATATTATCAGTACAAAAAAATTACTCCGCGACTTTCGGGAAACGAGTTTCCGACTTTCGGAAAAAAGATCAGAGGTGTTTTTCAAACTTTTTTTTTGAGAAATCTATACAAGATAAAAAAAATCTGACGGTTGTCGAAATATATGGTCTCCCGTTTTTAGTTTTTTTTTTAAATGTCGGTATGCATACTCTTAAGTAATATTTTATTGGATATACCTCTTATCTTATACAAATTTTTGATTGAGATAAAAATTAAAATATATACCTATACTATACCTATAGAAAAAACATGAAAATGACCTAATATAGGTATTACATACTTACACTAAAACTGTGTACACTAAGCTAAAAGCTCGTATCGTAAAGTGCCAGGATTTGAACCAACGCGTTTCACCTCTTACCACATTATTCCTAACGCCCTGATTTTATCGCTACAGGAATAGCGAAAGATGGTCTTCCCATCAGCTTCGAAATGGAAATCAGCGTTGTTTTTTGTCAAATTTAGTAACATACAAATTTGTCAAAACATTTCTCAGAGAGTGCAGAGTAATTAAAAATGGAATTAAATCCCGTATTTTGTCACATCGACAATAAAAAAAAGGTTCTCAACCACTGCAACAGTTAGTGAGATAGTAATAACGTGAATAATTTAAAAAAAATGTTGAGATGTGCTATTGAAAAGATTTGACAGGAAAGTCATTAGGCGGTGTAAGTGTGGAAACATTAGTGGAAATATTAGTTCAATCAGTAAGTATTCAGTTTAAAACTGCTTCGTAAATACTAAGAATATTATAATTGCATGATTTCTGAAAAAAAAAAGCGCAGTTTTAGCGAATCACCGCCACGTGTGCATGTGCTGATCGAAACTCAAAAACTAATTAATATTAAAAACGTGAGTTATTGAGATATCAAAAGAACAAACGTATCGAGGTGGTCGGTAGTCTGGTTGGTAACGCGCTCGACTGTTAATCCAGTGGACGCGGGTTCAATCCCCGATGCCGACCTACTTCACTTCACGACACAAGCTTTTCAAGATTTGGGTTTATTTCGATAAACCCAAATTCATTTTATATAGAAAAAAATATGTATTTTGTTGACATCGTGTATAAATATGTAAATAATTAAATCTCAAACTCACTCCTTCGTAAAAATAAAAATGGCAAATTGAAGTATTGTCCCCATGAAATAATTTCAATTGTAATGAAATTATTTTAATACTGGTTGTGTATTACAAAGTTAACCCTTAAAAGCACACACAATGTTATTACAGTGATTGTTTCCTTGCGGGGTGTCATGTGACCCCACATACAATATCTCTACCTACTTGCCGGAGAAGGTTGCCATGTAGTGTAGTACAGTGTAGTGTTGTCGTATGACACCATTGTGTTGTGTAATATCTTTATAAATCGACTCCCAGCAGATTATTTCACGCACAGTTCATCCGCTTTATTACCAATGGGGCTCAAATTCAAGATGTAGGGATGTTAATGCTATTGTGCCATTTATTTTATATATATTACTTTCTTTCTACCGCAGACGTACTTACGTCTATTCCGTTCAGAGTCATATATCACATATTATCATAGCTGACAAAAGCAGGTGACAAAGGTGTGCGAGGGGAGACTGTGGTTGGAGTAGCCAAAAATCCTGGAAACTGCAAGCGCAAGTATAGATTCTTTGAGCTGCCGACCCAACCAAGGATATAAGGGAAGAAAATGTATAATAAACGAGATTTGACGATAGAGTTACTTGAGATATAATCGAGTGCCCAACTGCCAAATAAACCAAGTTATAATAAATCGTCTATATACCGAAAAAATTAGAAAGACTTCGTGCTCGGTTGTTGTCCATATGTTGTAAAAAAATTAAATATATGTAGAAGCATTTTTAAATAATTTTGGAACTGATAGATGGAGCTTTACTTGAAATTAATTATGTACGTAGATACTCTCCCTTCAGGGCCCTGTTGCCCCTGAACACAGACATGTAGGTATATAGTGCAGGCTTTTTTTTATCCTAGTCGTTTCATAAATAAAGATATTAATAGTAATTAGACATACGTAAAAACCAATATTTTGGTTGCAAAGTACGAAAACAAATTAAAAGTAAAAAATACATGTCATATTTTGAGCTGGTATTAGAAATGAAATAATCTGCCACGGGAGTTGAAATGCAATATTGGAGATAAATTTGTTTAGGGGTTGACTGCAAAATGAACAATAGGGTGACCGGCAACAGCTCAAATCAGATTGTTATTGCTAATGTAAAGTGTATCGCCTCGGGGTGTCGGGGTCCCTAGGGGTTGCGTGGGGGTTACACGTCGTAGGATAAATCTGCTAATTTTCCTAGCATGAGGATAAACTGAAGTCGTCTAAACAAATGGGGTAAATAGTGATGGGCGCGTGTCAACTAATGTGGTTAATAGAATATTTTTAATATTAATGTGGTTTTGGTGTCAAACATATCGGAATTACTAGGAGAAAGGTTTGAAATCCATAGATGACATGACATTTTTCTTCACATCACCTATAATTTTACACCTTGTACAATGTACATATTTGAAATACATATGAATAAAAATTTAACATAATGCTTTCAGAAATAAAAATTGCAATTATGATATTAGATTTTTTATTGTTTCATAGTTTTCATTTTTCTTTTTTATACATATTGGTTTTTACCTTTGATTATTGAAGTACTTAATCAAATATTTTTTAGTCATACTGTTTTTACCTATTGGATTGCTTGCAACAAAATTACTTACTTGCTTACGTATCCAGCCATTTCCGTCCACTGCTGAACATAGGCCTCCCCGTACTCCTTCATACATCTCTATCTTGCGTCCTTTGCATCCAATCACAAGCAACTCGTTTAATGTCGTCTGACCATCGCGTGATTTACACTTACATGAAAAACTTTTTTTTTCACCTATAAGTTGCTTCAAATTTACATTCATTCACCCTCTATTTCACACAACAGTAGAGTTATAGTTATATTTCTATATGATTTACAATGTACATACCTTGTGTGTGAGGGTGTGTGTGTAAAGAGTCGGTGGTGACTGGTGATGGTGTTGCCCTCTCGAGGGAAGGCGCGAATAATTTGTGTTGGATAATGTATACACGTGGCGGGTAATTTGATGGAATCACACCCTCCTCAGCTTCTGTACTCCTGTGCCTAGATTATTATATACTCTTGTTTAGTGACTGAGGTACCATGCTAATAATGTACCTACCTTCCAACGTCCTAGGTACTTTACCTATAAGTTTCATCTTACTACCTAGTCACATAGGTACGTCAGGACATCTACTTAACAATTTGCAATCTGCACTCTGCACAGGACAGGGTGATGTGGATGCAACCGGAGGAGGCCTTCATCCAGCAGTGGATAGGAATAGGTTGACGAAAAAGAAGAATATACCATCACCTTTAAAATAAACATTATTACATAATGCGTATCTAGGTACGAATATACTCTAACATGGAAAATAGCCATATTGCCGAAAACTTATAGGTAAATATCCCGCATGGAAAATAATAGATTCGGTTTGCCCCAATCACTCCGTTAAAATACATGAGTGTATGGTTGGCGCAGTTGGTTGAAGTACCGGTTTCCCAAGTGTTCGAATCCCGGGCTACCGATGTATTCTGCACTTATTTCTATTTTTCAGCAAACCACCCGATCGCGAGTGATAAATGTTAATCTGAACTTTGCGATATACCTAGGCTTTTAGCCTAGAGAAAAGTGTAAGTACAAGAAAGTATTTGAGTTTGTAAAGATAGGTAGGTATACCTAAGTTAAATAGCCAAAAAAACTAATTTAGATATTTTGACATATCCAATATTATTTCCCTATGTTATAAAAATGTTGTATTATAAAAAGTGCAAAATATTGATACATAGATTATGTAAAAAAAGTATTGAAAACGCACCTAAGTATATAAAATGATGATATCCGTGTGATAAAAAAATAGAATCTCTTTTATTCGACTCAGTAAGAAAATATCGAAAACGTATATATTTCGTTGAAGGAAAGTAGTCGATATTTCTTCAGAATTCAGGAGATACGATAAAGTTGGCAGATAGAGTGTGAAGTCGAGCCTATTAGCGTCTTATCGGTCCACTGCGGCGCTGGAGTTGAAGTCGAGAGCCATACAATATATCCTGCTTAAGGAGGGTGGAAGGAGGTGGTTGGGTTGGGTGATACATGAAGTCCCATACTCCATATTCTCCCACACACCCGGCCCCCCACACTCCCAACTTCTTCAATAAGTAATGGAGTAACGACTGAGAAAGTGATATAAACTTTACTGTTCAATAGATTGGGGAAATGATCAAACTTCCTTAAGAGACCAACTCTACACTCGGTTTATTATACTCGTACTTACTAGAAAAATGTGTGTAGTTAATTATTCAGTTACTAATTAAATACTGAAATAATTTGTCTATAAATCAAGGTACTTATTGAACTTTCATGTTTTATTCCACACCCCTGTATTTACATACTCGTCTGTAGAGAAACACTTCAGATTATAATATCAACTTGCTTGGTATAATTATTTATACAAAATGTACAATACGTTATGTTGATCAACTCCTGAATGTTATGTACCTACATTATAAGTCATATTGTGTTTGAGACAAGTCAGACAGATACAGTCTGACTTCGGTGTAGTAAGTACGAGAATATACGACTATTTACGAAGCGAGACGAAGTGGCGAACACACAAACCTCTTCACAACTTCTCAATTTCATAGGTCGGTTTTCCCGCAGGCTTTTGAGGTTTCAAAGGGAAGGGGTTGGTCCGTTGCCATGACAACAGCCATCATGACAGCATCTACCTCCTCCCATCCCCTATTCATCGCCTCTCCTACTCTTCCTCCCACCCCGCACCCACTACCGGTTAACTTGATTTGTTCGGACTTTTTGAGATGATTGTTTTCCCTCGCCTGCTAAGTTATGCAGGATGTTGGGCATTATCACGTGCCGTGGGTGGCTGCTGGGTGATGAGGATGTTGAGATGCTGGGAGGCAGTTAAAGCACCACCAGACCATATAGCACAATATACCCAACACTTCCCGGGGCCATTACTCAATATAAAACTACCTTTCTCTACTTCCATTGTTGTGAAATATTGTATTATCTTCTATATTATCATATTGTGCCATTTGAATACCTGAAATATCTATAATAAAATACTTGTATAGATATATTTTCTCTCTACACTTGACTATCCACATATAATAACCCTATATTACAATTATTTAGGAAAAAGAGAACCGAAAAACTGAAACATATTTCAGTAAAGATTCGTTACTCAAATTACACCTAGCCAGATGTCTGAAAACAATTCCATCTGGAATCATCAAAAGCTGGACAATCAATTTCGTAATCTTACGGATAAACAAAATAAGTTTTAAAATGAAAACCGATACAATATAATTTCTTTCAATACATGAATCCTTTGAGACGTTACTTCAGTTAAGAGTATGCATACCGACATTTCAAAAATTTCTGAAAACGGGAGACCTTCTATCTCGACAACCGTTACTAAATTTGCTTTGGAACAAAACAGAGTAGATGCATTGAACATTTATCTAGGGAATAACCGTAAAAGATATTTTATATCTTGTATAGATTTCTCAAAAAAAAATTAAAAACACCTCTGATCTTTTTTCCGAAAGACGGAAACTCGTTTCCCGAAAGTCGCGGTGTAATTTTTTTTTTGCTATGATAATATGCATTAAAATCTAGGGAAGAACCGTAAAAGTTTTTTGATAGACGCAAAATTAACCCCAAAAAATGGAAAAAACGCTATTTTTACCATTTTATCATGCGATTGTCATGCGAATTTGAACCTTAATGCCGTGGGAAAAGACTGTGACGTCATTCCTGGTGCCATGTCCTTAAGCAGAATTCTAATACTTGTGCTGGTACAATACATATATCTATATTAGGGATCTAATAATAAAACGTAGAGTTAACTGTTGTGTGCCTGTCTGTATGGAATGTTTATACATAATATTATAAGAGTTGGTGAGTTCTCATTTTATAGAAAGCACTTTAGCAAGGCAAAGAAAGTGGCAGACATAAAAGCGCTGAACCAGAAACTGAAAATATATTTGGGTGAGAAGCGAATTGGACTTGATTTTTGTAAAATATCTAATTGGTGAAAAACATCTTCACATTATAGATGGTTTATATTTTTTGATGTTTACCACTTTTATATTTCTCTGTAATGCAGAATGTTACCAATTTTTTATTTATTTATAATCATACGTTAAAACACGTATAACTCGGAAATTCCGTTTGAGAAGAGAGGATCAAGGCGTCAAATTCATAACTCTAGAGAATTACATTAATATTTTTTCATTATACCTACCTTAAGGGTAAACCCACATGCACTTCCTGGATGTTTCAGGAGTTTCAGCTCTTATGTCATCCGAAATTTTGCCCAAAATTAGATTTTTTCACATGAGGGCTCATATAGGCTTTGCCAGAAAGGCTCCCCTCAACAAACCCTCCTGAAAGTATTCTGAACACCATTAATAAATTATTAAATCTTTATTAGACACATTATAACCGCAAAGGAGGGACGTATTGCAAAAGCAATGTCTTACAGTCAACCCGAGAGTGTTCCTTGGAAGAGACGCTCTTTGCAAAAATCTACATAGTCCTACATTTTCATATAAATAAATAATAAATAAATAAAACTTTATTAGCCAGTAAATATATGTAACAACAAAAACAAAACAAGATAATACAGTGTGCAAAAAGGCGGACTTATTGCAAAAGCAATATCTTATATTACCTTTTTATTAAAGAAATTCAACCCTGTGTTTACCCCTTAGATAGTATAAAGTCGCAAACGTCTTCTCTTGTTGGGTGTGGGGTGAGATAGTGAGGTGGTGGGATGTCTCACCCCTCACCCCTTTGCTAACATAGTCAATACACCAATATTCAGCATAAGAGGCTGTGAAATATCAGAATATATAGCCCTCATAAACTATACAGCGCCACAACCTCTAGTCGGGAATATGTATTCTCTATAATAATACTACCTATTGCCTAGTGCCTCGTAGTCAGTAGAGAGGTGGCGAACAAAATAACTGCCACGTTTATGGCTATGGGAGAGAAGTAAATAACTGAGATGAAATGAGGGAATATCTCCTTCAGTAGAGGAAACTTGGATGTTTCACACAGAATATTATTATTATGCACATTTAGCAGACCTAACATACTCGTACCAGAGATATTTTTACAAATGGAAAATACGAGTATTATCGGAGTCTGGTAGTACGTAGGTATATTTAGTAGTATTTTTCAAAAAGCATAGTTCATTATCTTTGATTATCGAAGTACGAGTACCTTATCAAATTATTTTCACTTCATTATTAATTAATAGATATGTTGTATACCAAAAGTGGTTTGTTTTAACACTGCACTTGTGACTATCAACCTAACCTACAAACTGGATTAAAAATTGAAAAGTAAGTACATAATGAATAGGTATGTACCTACCTATAACAAAAGGTATGTACCTAATTATTGAGGCAGTCGGTACCTAACCGGGTTGGTAGCGCACTCTACTGTTAATCTAGTGGGTGCGGGCTCGACCCCCGAATACCGACTTATCTACTCCACTTCACGACACAAGCTTACTTTAAAGTGTTAAAAGATAAAATGAATCTGGGTATACATATTTCGATAATTTGTTTATTATTTATTTATTAATTTTATAATAAAAATGTGGGCTTAAGTGGGGCAAAGAATATGAAATAATTCCTACTAAGCTTTATAATTTCGCCATCGATAGTGGAGTTTAAATACAGCTCAAGATACCGAAGGGCGAAGAATATACGTAAAATGTTTATGTTTATGTAATGGGTATCTAATAATAACAATTACAGCAATTACTCGACAACAATTAAATGTATCAGCTACCCGATACCTACGCTAAGGGAACACTTAAGTAATTTAATACACCTGCAGGTGATTGAACCAAATTATACCATACATTCAGTGAGACTCAGTGAACTTCATACAAATAAAACTATTCAGTATCATACACAACTGTTGTAATCGCAATAAAGACTAGTCTTTTACAGAAATATGGAAGAAAATAATGCAGGTTGTATATATTATTGTGGCTATTTGAACTGGAAACATTCCCAATTAGTTTAAAAAGATATTAATGTAGAGATTGATAGTTTTAAATTAGGTAGCCACAAGTGTTTTGATTAACGTCGGAATAACGACCCCAATTCTCACTGCTGACATAAAAAAAATATACATAAATATTTTTACATGTTGTTAACAATAGTTTAAATAAGAGTACCTACCTAATTCCATTTTTCTTTTCAAATCGCTTATATCTACCTACTTGTAATACTGTGCGATTTTAAGAATGTACATTAAAAAAAAATAAAGCATGCATTTGAGCAAAATTATAGTGATGGTGACATCTCACCTAATTGCATCTGGATTTATGCCATCCTCATAGAAAAATTCACGTTCATGTAAATTTCAATTTTCTGTTAGAACCGTAAATTGTTTACATTTTCAAACCCGTATTTATTAGATTTTAGTATTGAGTTTGTTTGCAGTTTTTTCAATTGCGTTGCAACTATTGTTGGCGGTTCAGAATGAAGTTAATCGAAGAGTCCCTTTACGTTAATTTGCATATAAAGTTGTTGTGGATGCTACTGTTTAATAGCAGAATTAAAAAATAATATTAGAGGGCTCTGTCTTTCCTTTATCCACTGTTGTTTCTAATGCAAATGTAAATTATAAAACAGTGTAAAAAAGGTACTTCCCTGTCTATTGCTTGTTGGAATGATTTACAGAAAGACTGTCGCAATTCAAACTAAGTGTTGAGAAATATTGTTTGTCTTGTGCCTCTTTGTGTTACTTTCTTTTTCTTCTTCATCCTCTCAGATCCATATTGACGGATATAGGCCTCCACTTTAGTTCTCCACAACTTCCTGTCCTGATGGGCACACTGCATCCATCTCTTACTGGCACATCTCCTAACATCATCAGACCACGTAGCCTTTGGTCTATCGCTGCTTTTTCGCCTTGTTCTTTTGTCTATTGTTGTTCACCATCCGTAGGCCCATCCGGACACCTGGAATCGTCATTTGAACATATTATGTGAAAAATAATTATGTTTAAACAATAGTACATTAGCATATGAATATATAGAATTATACATCAATAGAACAGAAAATATAATCCAAGATCAATGCTGATCGGAGTGTAAAAGGTTCCGACCAGCGTTTCGTCAATTAGTCAATACAAGTCAATATATAGAACAATAATTAATTAAATATCGCAGTACGATGAATATGATGACATCGAATACCGATCAGAGTCGATCTTGATCAACATTCTAATATATTTTTAGTGTAGGCATTTGGTAACATGATGCCTAGCCCAGCTCCACTTAAAGCTAGCGACCCTTTCTGCCAAGTATGTTATTTTCGTTCTGTCTCTGTGTTACCTTCATGGGCGTCGTCAGGGAGGGAGGAAAGAATCTGCTTCCCCTAGAGATTGGAATAGGTATATATTTTTACATACTAAATGGTAAAACCCCACAAAAAATCACATTATTACCACAAGTTTTCTCATCATAACATAAATTTTCATGAAAATCCATCAAAATACATCTATTTCATTACTTAAAAATTATTGGCTGCGGCGCTACTTTTTATCACTTTTTTATAAAAGACATTTTTCGTGCATATTATTATGCAAAGTATCATGTACATTTTCAATTAAACTGCACATCACGACCTTCTTCACTATACCTCACAAAAAAATTCCCCTGCGGCGCTATTTACACTTTTTTGATGCTATGTCGATTTTTTTAATTTTTGGCCCCCCTCCCTAGCTCAGAGGCTGGCGAAGCCCATGGTTACCTTGCGGAACATTAAAGGGTGAAGTTATGCCTAATTGTAGGGACTTGTTTATATTTCTCTTCCACTATACATGCATCGGTTATTAATAATAATGTAATGTAATTTATGAAGATTGGTATTAATAAAATAAAATGATATAATTAAATGAATGTATTGAAAGGTGTTCAGGAAGCGGTTACTTCTGCCTCTTTACGCCTGACAACATACCATTATTAGTTTACTGATCAATTATATTTTTACAGATAATGTCAATAATAATATATCTTCATAGGTCGGTACATACTTAGGTAGGTACTACTAAAGGGTGTTACTTTAAACATTATTCCCAATGATGCTGCTGCATTGTAAATACGTATTAAGGCCTTGATACAAAGAATGACGTCACAGTCATTTCCCACGGCATTAAGGTTCAAAATCGCGAGAAACAATTGCACGATAAAATGGTAAAAATAACGTGTTTTTAATTTTTTGGGGTTAATTTTGCATCTATCAAAAAACTTTTACGGTTATTTCCTAGATTCTAATGCATATTATCAGTGCAAAAAAATACTCCGCGACTTTCGGGAAACGAATTTCCGTATCTCGGGAAAAAGATCGGAGGTATTTTTAAAAATATTTTTTGAGAAATATATACAAGAAATAAAAAATCTTTTACGGTTATTCCCTAGATAAATGTTCAATGCATCAACCCTATTTTGTTCCGAAGGATATTTGGTAACGGTTGTCGAGATATAAGGTCTCCCATTTTTAGAAATTTTTGAAATATGGGTATGCACTATGCATACTCCTAACAGTCTTAACTCGAATTCAAGATATTTTATCTTTCGTGATTCAGTTCACACCACAGGTAACAATTGAGCACCCAGTTCTAGAACAGTAATGTTCGCGTACCCTTATGTGTATATAATATATCCATTATCTATATGAGTATTGATTTAAATTTCCATCTTTTCTCACAGTTTCACATGGAGAGTTCCCTAAAGTCACTTTACTACTTCATCAATATTTCCACAATTCCACAGAGGATTACCACCGTGTGAACCCATACAAGTGCAAGGAGAATAGATAAACATATCGGTAACAACATTATTATTGAAATGCCATTAAAACGGAATTGTGTGAATGTTTATTGTTGCTCATTCCATTTATCTGCAGGCAGAACACCCCAATTGTGGAAAGTAATTGTATTCCTGGGGGAGATGAAAATTTGTCGATACAATGTTAATAAATAAATAATGTTGTAAACCTACCGATTGAAATGGGTATATAAAAATATTCATGTTGAATCCTCTTGACTGTACATAATTTTGTAAGATTTTGCAAGAGTGGTGTTTTGAGAATAAATTCTTGGTTCGTTCGGTGGCGTTCATTTTCGCTCAAACCATTTCAAATTTCAACGTATTAGTACCCAAATATGCTATTTTTTTTAAAGATTTGAAAAGTATTTGGTTGGTGTATGCAAACCCAAATACATTTATGCTGACTTCATAATAATCTAAAAGCTTGCGTCGTGAAGTGCAGAATACATCTTCAGCTCCTATATAGACAAAGAGCAACTAAGTACGTACTTATCGAAACATTTCTTAATTCTTTTGAGGCTCTCCGGATCCGGAATGGAAAATCTCAAAAGTTTATAAAATCTAAGAATATTAATATACCTACCTACATATTTTATTTATTTATCGTATGGTCAAAAGAAGTATATCACATCCCTCAAAGGAAAAAGTTTGAAGGTTGGGCATTGGGCAATGATAAATTTCGCAAGCAAGCTTGGTCGTCAGAAACTAAACTGAACATTCTTTATATAATCAGTCGCTGGCTCATTTAGGTATAGGAAGTCATCGAAGCTCCCTTCGTATGCTCGGAGGCCGCACTCAGTCACAATGTGACCCACAGTCTGCCTCTTCGCCCCACAGTCGCAGGCAGGGGAGTCCAGCCACCCACACTTGGAGAAAAACATCTTCCATGGCCTGTACGGTTTCTGTTTAGTGCAGATATATGTATGTACCTCTCAGTAGGATCCTATAAAGCAGATAGGTAGCAATGCAATAAAGATACTATGAAGTATGTAAATCACAATAAATTTGTAATTGAATATTGTAATTGTACATGTAATACTTAGTGCCTATTATTGTAAGTGCTCACTCATGTGTGAAATAATGGATATCATAGAGATTGGGGGGACCTGTGAACGTAGGGGTGTGAAAAATGAATCGAAAGTATATTGGAACATAGAGGTTTCGTAAAGTTTTAAAACATTATACTATTCTGCGAATAGATCTCGTATAGGTGACATCGCGACGTCGGCGTCGTTATTTATTTATGTTAAATGTGGTTCAAACTCAAGCCACGAGTGAGTTCAAATGTCATTATTTAAGCCTTTTTCTACACATTGAATTAAATGTTCGACAAGACGGTATGTTTTCTGGCGTAGATGAATATATAGGCAGATTTGTTTTTTTTTCATCGTGAAAACCTGTAAATACTATTAAATATATAGGCAATTAGTACTTTTTTTACATTACCAACGATTGATATATACCTAGTAAATAGTTTTTGTTTTTAAAATTATTGTTTGAAAAAACTAGCAGTACATAACGCAATTTGTCATATTTTACTATTAGTTTAGTTCGATGTATCGATGAGATTCATTCATTCTTATTAGGTATATTTAGAACCCCTAATACATCATTGCGGAAGGCTGTTGTGCAGTTTGGGGGTGATGATGATACTCGTGATTCGGGGATAAAATGCTCTAATAAATCTCTAGATAGCCACTGGTTCTTGTGTAGTAGGGGGTTGGTTGGTGGGTGATGTCTTGTTATGGAACGATTTACCATAACTTACAATAAGGGTAAATAGATAACCAGAAAATTAGTTACTAAGTTTAAAATTAATTAATCGGCAAGTACCTACTTCCATTCCTATATTGGAGATGAGTCATGAATGTATTATTTTGAAAATGTAAAGAAATAATTAATATGATCATAAGTCGAAATTCACTAAACATATACAGTTTTTTAGGTCTTCCGCCAAATCAAATCATATACTTACCTACAAGTTTTTATAATATTTACTCTACACTACACACAACGTGGATCCCACAGGAGATTGGTAAGAATGTAACGCATAATGGCATATATGAAAAAACTGTAAAATAAATCAAATTTTACTTTGCATTTCTGAATTTCCTTTGTGAGATAATATGGTTTCATGGATCTTATTGGTTATCATATTCCTATCATGTTGAATCATATTTCTAATATACTAGCTGAGTTACCCATGCTTGAAGACATGCTTCGCAACGGCAAATTTAACAAACCAACCCGGCATACTTTTTAGGCTGCTTTTTAGCTGGACAAAATGTAACTAAAGATCTGAATTTCTTTTCCAATGCCCTTTCATACGATACCGCACACGACATACTCGACCCCACACAACCCTTAGATCCTCTTATCATCATGGCATCTCCTAGGAAAAGCTTTTTCTCCAAAAACTGACGACATAAGGACACAGCCTATATTACCATAAATGTTATTTTAAATTTTCGCAGTAATCCTTCATTAAATGCAGGAGTTACCTATACGAACACTTACAAAAATCAGACTTTACTTTATAGATGGTTCTAAGCCAAGTTCCAATCCTTTCGTATTTATGATTTGAATTTCTTTCATTCATAAGACTTGATTACCAAATAATATTCAGGGGGCACAGTGGCGTTAGAATTAAGTGAACCGGAAACAGTAATGGTCAAAACATCTGTCCAAAATAATGTAAGTAATACTGTACCCACAGTTCAATACATCTTACTCCCCACACAACAAATATATACATCATAATATACTATGTAAAATGATGACTTTTAAAATAATATTAAGTACATAAAATTTTATTAACAAAAGGGTGTGCACATAGTATATAATTAAAATAATATAATTATAATTTTACACATTAAATTGTATAACAAAATATAAATCATTTTGTATGACTTAACTGCCTTTTAAAAGTGAAACGACTTTTTTATACAATTTGGGCCTGCGTTTTATTTATTTATTTATAATAAATTTATACTATCTTGGAAATTTAAGTGAGAGAGTGCGACCCACTAAGTAATATCTATATCTTTTTTTATAATTTATTTCTAGAGTATTTTATAACAAGACTTTTAAGAAGGTAGATGCATATTATGGATAGCTCAATTTTCTATGTATGTACTATATAGAACTATTTCTAAACTTTACTTTCAGGTACTCGTGGTGCAGTGGATTTGTAAGTTTCGATAACTTTTTACAGTTAAGTTCTTTTATTAAACTTATTTAAATCACCAACAGAGATCACTCGTTCTTTATGGGTGGAATGCCTAAAATAAAAAAAAAAAAAACACCAATCTATCCTATAATTGAAGCCCGATTTAGGGTTCTTATTTTTGACTTTACCTTTGAAAAGAAAATATAAATAACTTACGACAAAAATATAAATAAAGAGGGAATGGAGACATTCTCACAATATCTACCTACTTCTAAAATGAATGTCATATATTGAAAGGTAAAATTAAATAATAAAATTAAAGGAAAAATAACTGAAACCCAAATACACCTTTGTGCACTTCACAGTAAAAAAGATGCTTATGATTTTTCTGAGAGTCAATTATTATTGTAGGTGTTTTGTGCAAAGGAATTCTTTTTGTTTTCCACATATATTTATCGCCTGATGCAGAGTAATAATTGAACGGTGGTCATAAAGTCAGGTCTGGATAAGGGAACGGGGCGGGTCTTGCAGGGCCGTTTCATATCTCAATTTGCACCTAACTCTCCTTTTATTATAATTTCTAACATCCATTGAGTGTTATAAATGTGGCATTAACATGAAAATCTACACACACGCTAATTTGTATTATTGCCTTTTATTTATTTATTACTAATATTTCTTTGTTCACTTGTAATGTATTTCTACGTATACTTATAGTAGGTGTAAATTATAGGTTGGTGACCCGTTTTATAATTTATTGAATTTCTTTGCGATAAAACGCAATATTGTGAATAACTTATTCCGATGTGAAACTCGTGGAAAAATCTGTGTTTGTAAAATTATTACAAGAAATTGGTTTACTCTGTTATTTCTGTATTTATACGTTATTCTTTAGGATTATGTTATTCAAATATATATTGTATTGATTTGATTTAATTGGCACAAATCACTCTTTACGGGTGGATTGCCTTAATGAATTAAATAATAAATAATAATATGGAATTACTGATGGTATCTTCCAATTAGGTATATTGATATCCTTGTCTATCTTTGCAACAAATAAAAACTCAGTGATTGAAGCGAAACTTATTAAAATTTTCTATATCTGCGACATTTTCAAAGTCATAAGAATTACAAGTTTTTTAAACAATCGAAAAGAAATTTGACGTGTTTTTCAATTTGACACACGAAACCTATTTCTGTTTTCAAAGTCCACTGCACTATTTCGTGCTAAATGTTGTTTCCAACTAATCAACACTTGAATCTATGTACGTCGGTAGTGTTGTATGAAGTGGCAGGTCTAATGGATGTTATAGCGATCTGATATCATCCTCAACAATCAGACTTCACGTGTGGTCAAACACATCACTCCAGTCGTCTGATGAACTGGTTGGAATTCTTCAAATTCTCTTCGTATTCCAGGGACTGATGAGATGATACAATGATGGATCAACCTAAATCAAATGAATCGTGAAGTTGTATAATATTTTATCAATACCTTTATATTAAACATCAAGAAGCGTCTGAAGGTCAAAGGAAACATTGGTTTTTTAAATGGTTAATGCGAAATGTATGTGATTGTAAAGATCTGGCATTTGTGGGGCCTTTCCTTTTTTTTAACAAAGCCCTCTAGGTCCTAGTTTTCTTTTATTGACATCTTTCTATCATTTATATCTGACAGCAATATCTACATCAAATATTGTGTTTTGTCTTCCTAGAAATTGTTTGATAATATTTCGTCGATTCGATGAATCGAAGTTCCAGGTAAACTTGAAATAGTAGATAAGTACGAGTATAATATATCTAAAAGGAAAAGTGAAAAAACTTAATATTTAGGTTAAAATTCACAAAATTTGACTTTTTTAGTTCGCGACTAGTATTCGAGGATTTTCACCCTCATCTTCAGACGAATCCTCGAATACTAGTCGCGAACTAAAAAGTCAAATCTAAATATTTAGTTTTTTTTTTCATTTTTCCTTTAAAATGGGCTTTCACCATGCACCGACGGTCGAAAACATCGAGATCATAATATATCTACTTTGATTTTAAGTTACTTAAATTGTAATTTGAATGATTGAAAATAAGTAATTTATATTATAATTAATTTATTACCAGCTGAAAAAATTATGTAAAATGGACAGACACACACAAAACTACAAAACATCTTGCGGGTTTTATAGGTTTGTTAGATAAAACGTAGATAAAAATGTAGCAAATGGGTACATACGAGTATGATACCTCAACACAAAGGTATCAGACTAAATGAGGAATTCGGCAAGAGACCAGTTTAATACAAATCATCATCGAGTAATGACATTAACGAGAGATACTGATCTGATTTTCTATTATAATCCTCATCTTTTCATCAAAGTTAAGCCTCGACCATACTTACTGTCAAGATATGAAACAGCCTACTTAAATAATATGTACCTATACTACTTACCTTAAATATTTCTGATTGTTATTGTAATGTTGTAATTCTATAATCGAATAAAACGCGCACTATTTTCTTGAGAGGAAGCTCTCTCGTATAGTATTGATGTCTAAGGACGTAATAGGTAAGTACTTACTTTTGCTTACCGTACCCACTGGGCTAAGTTTTTAAAAGTGCTATAAGTTTCATGATGTTTCAGTATTCAAGGAGATTTTTCATTACGAATAGAGATAAATCTACTCTTCATCGCAAAGACGCATACCTTCGGGGTAAATAAATATTATGCATCTGTTTGGCTTGTTTTCGAGAACTTCAAACTGTAGAAAAAACAAAGTTTTTCATAAAATGACTTTATTCACAAAAGCAATTCGATACCAGAAATTAGGAGGGTTTGAAATTTGGTTGTTGACTTCAACTTCTAACTGAATAATTTGGTAAAAAGATAACCATGGTGGACTTTTACGAAAAGGTACTAAATAGAAAATAATTTATGGAAAATCAAAGTTAGGCCCTTTCCATTTAATATCAAATACTTCAAATAGTAGTCCTGGGCATTCCTCACCTGTACAAGGTGAGAAAATGAAATCGTAAACAATGTGTGTCTCTGTCTTTTGTGTTTGCGAGACGAGATGTCAGAGTGGGATGAAGGAGCCTCGATTCTTTACGGTATGGGATGCCATCATGACATTGTTCCAACACATCTCGGGAGCAAAGTGAGATCAACAAATTGTGATAACACTTAAACTTTTACATCAATAAAAATCTAACGCGATACTATCATTATACGAGCTGAATCACTTCAACGAAATGTTACAATTTTTAAAACTCCAATTTGGTTTATGTAATAATAAATAGGTATGAAGACTACAAGGGAAAAACAAGGAATGTCAATCAATGACACATTTGCGTAAATCAACATTTAATTTTTCAAGTATCACTGACATTCATTGTTAATGATTTTTAATAATAAACTACTAAAGTAGTAGGCATATTGACAATACATTTCAGTGACATCGAAGGTTTTTGCTTACTGCGAGCGGACCCTAATGATTATTGCCTTGTACAAATAAACAATAAAACCGTCATAGTCGGTGACAACGACTTTTGTTGCTTTGGCAATTTTGCAGGATTATAGGTACACAAAAATGCCATTAGATTGCATTATAACTTTAATTTTGGATTTTTACTGACATTCCTTGTTTTGTTTTTCCCCTGTAGTCTTCGAATATGAATTTTGATTTAGGTATTATAGGCAGGATCATAGACGTATTGCAGTATCTTGGTTAAACGTTATCATCCCAAAACACTGAAATATTTCACCACTCGAGGATTTTTTTATGTTATATCCAAAGTTATTAATTGTATACCGGTTAGACCGATCAGATAAATTCATTCCTTATCATTTAACAATAGTTAAATATTTTCACAATACATTAAGTCATCAGGTACAATGGGTCATCAGGTAATCTGTATAGCCCGATTCGTAAAACAATGTATTCGGGTTTTTAAGAGATGCCCAGGATTCATTTTTGTAAAATTGCTTTTAAAATTGTATATAAAAACATAAACCTAATGTCCTCACGCACAGAGTGCAAGCAAAAAAAAAAGAATGAAAAACTGATCAAAATTTTTCTACAATTTTGTTGAAAAGAATCGTTTCAGAGGAGCACTAAAGCTTTGATATACTCGTAATTTCGTTTTGTCCACCATTTACACGGTATCTTTTTATGATAAAAAGATTTGTTCGCCTTAAGATGATATCCCATACTCGGCGGTGCTCTGATCAAACCATAGCCAAGTACTCACTATTGTTAAATCCTTTGTATCTGCTGTGGTATCTTCAGCAAGGAGTCCACGAGGATGATCATGATGATAAGTAGACATTTAAGAAGCATTACCCTTCTTCTCTGACAATAGATGTGACTTTGATTTGTCCTTCTAACAATGTATTGTATTCTCCTGGGGTAATATTATATAATACCCGTATGATGGATTGATATTGAAATTGTATATTATTAACAAAGACTGAATAAAAAGAACCTAAAAATATAGATACGTACCCAATAAATGCCTAGTTATACCTATATATAATCCATACATTGTGACCATGGGAGAACAGAAGACCTGTAGGACGTCCCCAAAAAATATGGGTACATCATACAGTCCCAGTCGCAGGAAGAAACTGGTTGAGCAAAGCTCAAAGTAGGAAAATTTGGAAAACGTTAGAAGAGGCCTACATCCAGCAGTGGAGAGACGGCTGAACAAGAAGAAGACCTATATAATTAAATACGAGAAAATCAAAAAGTATTCTGTTTATTGATAAAGATTTGACAACACATTTAAAAATTTCGTTAGTACGTGCATGTGTGTTTATTTCCTAAAGTTTTCCCATAAATTTAATATCACGAGAGTTACGTACGTACCTTGATATTTGTCAGTATATGCTAGTACGTGAATAATTATTCCAATCCCAAATGATATAAGTAAACTTCTTGTTCGTTTATTTTTCTGTCAACCCAACCTAATTAATTGGCAAATTCTTCTTTGCCCTCTGTTTTGAAGCTGTCACTTCCATTCCACATAGGAAATACGAACGTGTCACGAAATTTCGCCCATTCACGTCGTTCCCAAATTTCAATTTTTTATATTTTTTTGAAAGAAGGGTAATACTCGTAGGTACTTATTATTGTGAAGCAGCCTCTTTCATGTTAGAGATCGGATGTTTTAGGGAGGATCCTTTGGTCCAACTGGATCTATCGAGACATAAAGCAGTCAAGAGTGTCCTTCTCTAATTAATTTATGACCCATTATCGAAACGGATTTCCATGTCGCACTTCAGAACAGTATTAAAAGTGTTTATTAACTTTTATTATGATTCCCGTTTATTAGACGGGTGACTTCCCTTGTTAAGTCGATAATAAATAAATAAATAAATCTCTTTGATTCAGTAGGAGTATCTAAGCTGACAGCTGATAGTCCGAGTGTTGGAAGTGTCATGTCGGCCTCGCTGGTTGATGTCAATGGGAGGGCTACTATGATGGATTAGTTACATACAATAACAATGGACAGAATCTGTTATCTCATCAGTACTCTCAGTACCTACACTCGTAATACTCGTACCGTAACAGAGTTGGATATCATTTCTTGAATGTACCCATTGCATATGTAGTTTCTTGCACAATCAACAAATAAAACAGGGACTATAGGGTTTTCTCTGAACCTGTAAAGGTTGCAATGATTATTCTTATTCTGGTAGATCTAAGATCTGTGTTGACAGGTGTCAGTCCTGGTCTTGTGACGAGGACCTCGTGGACGAGGACGGCCCGCAATGGGTCTTAGCGTCTTCATTTCCGGAGCTCTGAGAAGGTGCTTAGTTCTCACCGTGTCCGCTCTTGATTCGATGCCGTAGGTCATGATAGGTCTTATGCTGAATGATTATTGCTCCTGTTAATTTTTCAAATCTTTACGTTCCATGGTCTCTTCTTTCTCATCGGATTTATTTCTGCATTTCTTTTGCCAAATCTCAAACTTGACGCTGACGCTGTCTTGTTCTCGTCAGTAGACACTCAGATAATGTTGACTAAGCCTTCTTAAAATTTCCTTTGCGATAGATACAGGCTTTTAGCCTAGTGCAAAGTGTGCAGGAAAATAATTGGGTATGCAAGTAGAGATCCTTTTAAATCAACATCAGTTTTGTGAAGGAATTAAAAAAAACATTAGGTACCTACTGGAAAATGATATCCTCAGGAACCACCATACTAGATAGCTATGATGGGTAGATTTCGATAGTTACTGACTACGAATAATCTACATATAATATGTAGGTGCTATCTACATACTTAGTTACAAAAGGCATAAAAGTTTAGAGTTAAATTATTTTATTTGTTATTTCCTCAATATATTAACATACGCGACTACAATTTGGTCGCACGCTTACTATATGTGATTGAAAATAACAGTCACTGAAATTTTTTATATAACAATAAAGGCGTGATTTTATAGTAAGTACTGTATTTTATAAATTACAACAATATTACATCCGACCTCCTGTTAGTAGGTACCTACTTTGTTATTTGAAAGATTGGTGTACACTGAATGCCAAACAGACTAAAAGCTCTCCTTATTATCGCCTACATCTTTTAATTTTTTAAGTTAAACTGCTTGGAAGACAAGTGATTCATTGGTGAATCCTTCCCCTTACACTAATAAAAAATATAATATTCACTATTCGTTTTTAACAGAATCTAAGATTTGTAATCGTTTTACAAGTGCACAAATAAAATAAAAGAAGTGGAATTTAGTAATATTTATTAAAAATATAATGTAGAAACGTCAACTTTTCAGGAATCCAATTCTACGCATCTGCACCACCCAGATTACATCTGAATTATTTCTAATGAATATTTTCATTGAGAGATGCTTCCGATACTCTATGATTTTGGAGAACAGCATTATAGGAGCCTAATAGATGAACGTCTGGTATGTATCATTCAGTATAAATTATCTTACATTTTGTAAATTCAACTGTGATACTAGTATCAATTCCATATTTAAATAGCCCGCAAAACATACTAAAATTAGAAGCTTAATTCTTTATCGAACATAAATAACAGTCAGCCATCAAAATAATAAGCTATTTTAGTAACAGTTTTTTTTTTGATCTGTGATTTTTATCTGTTCTTTAGAGGAGCTACCTTCCATCAAATATTAATTCATATTATAATTCATTATATTACCGGCTTGATATGTTTACGATCGACAAAAAGTGCTATTATTAATAATATTATATATCATTTTAATTTCTATATCATAATAGATTTAGTTAGATCTATGTAGGAATTATTGCTTAGTATTATTGCTCAAGTGAAAAAGGGGTTTTGTCAAATAATATTAATATGTTAACATCGGATCATTACATTCATTTTTTGCTCGTAAATATAAATTATATAATTCATACATACCCACATGTAGATTATTGAGAGATATAACTAATAATATGTATAATTATTTTGATTACATGTACTGACCTATCTGTTACCTACATTAGATAAATTATATCATTCAGACTTCAAGAGTAGAAATTGATTTGGCCTATCCTAGAAATATACGTACACGTGGGTTTACGTATCTTGCGGAAAAGTTTTATTGGAAGATTAAGCTAAAGAAAGTAGTTATTGTGACGGATTAGGTTACTCTATATAGGTACACATTTCGAAAATAATGAAGTAAATAAATAAAAAATCTTTATTGGCCAGTAAATATATGTATATAACAACAAAAATAAGACAATGCAGTGTGCCAAAAGGCGGACTTATTGGAAAAGCAATATCTTACAGTCAACCCTGAAGTAATCTTGGTGCTGGCGATTCATGCAGTTCACGACACAAGCTTTTAGCTAAATGTGAAATATGCAGGATAGGAACAAGTCCAGATCCTTTAAAAAAACTTCAAAAACTGATTTCTGTTTATTGAGTTTGCTCATTATTATGTCATACAATCAAATTATTCTTACCGATTGAAAAACTATTTTGCCTACTAATCAAGTTAGCCTAATGATCTACTCCCAGGTTTTGATGAATGTTGATGGGAAATGTTATTTTAATTAAGAAAACGTACTACTTCACCCATTAATAGCGTAATTCATAAAAATATATAATTTTAATATTTCCCAGCAACGTATTGTATTTAATATTATAAATTGTACATAAGTTTATTAAGTAAACGCCTCTGAGTTTTTTTAGTGGATGAAATCAGGCAATTGATCAATATTAATATGAGTTATGGCCAGTGAAATTGTTTACATTCAGCAATTAAGTTAATTTGTATAAATTAATATACATATAAAGCAATGAAATATAGTGTTGCTATAAGTTATGTAATAGTTATAGTTGAATTATAGTACCTACCTATAAACCTACCTTTAATTACAGCTAGTAGTATACTAAAAATATTGAAACAAACATTTTGCTCGAATTGTTTCGTAAACGAAGCCCAACATTGGCATCAATACTTAGTTTTCGGGCGAAACATGTGATGCAGATTGACTTTTGATTGACGTTTCAACACTTCTTTTTTATTTTATTTTTTACTATTGATAATGTTAAAGGCTTGCGCCGTAAATAAATAAATAAATCATGCAGTATTCCTATAACAATGTGTAGTTGAAGATGAAGACGTTGTCGGGCTTACGACCGACCTCGGCTGGCTAAAGTGATCACTATACACTCGAGAAACATTCGCCATTTCAGTTCGTTCCGGCTGGGAATCGAACCCAGACTTTCGCCTCGCATAGAATAGATCATCTCCACTACACCACGAGGGGCAACAACCTTTCTCCCCAGATTTTCTGTCCATGCGGCTCGCCCGACATTATAGCACCTCCTATATCTTGCCATTTTCCTGTAGTTTGTTCACTTAAGGTGTAAATAAATAAATAAAATAATAATTTTATTTTGTATGATCAGCCTATAAAATGACAACTGATACACAACAGACGATGTCTTGTAGGAATATAAAAACGAAATCTATAATACGGAATACCACTTGTCTGTCACATTTTTTTAGGGTGCTGTACAGAACAGGTGTAAATTTTTCTTAAGACAATTCGAATCTTCTCCATCAGCAGTGAGAGACCCCACCCATTATGAATATCAAAAAACTTTTTCGCTAAGCGAATATTCGTATGTCTTTAAAGATACACAGCTTTTGATGGTGACGTCAATATATTGGGATATAAGGTGATGCGATATGTACTACATTGTGGATCATTTCTGCACCTAAAAACCACAAAACAGAAATAGCCCAGGAAATTTAGCTTTGTAGCGTAGATAATTGTCGGAAAGCTGGAAACTGTTTTAATCCCTTCATTAACATGCAAAGAAGGTTTCTTGAAGTTTGCACCAATTTCCCGCTTGTGCTAAGTACAGAGTGACCCATAAACCGAAAAAATAATGTACTTTTTTCAGTTTTTCAGTAATAACTTCTAAACGATGCTTTCTAGGAAAATGGTGTCTTTTTATAAATTAAAGTACATAATATTCTGCGTCGTTTGAGTATAAATACTCATTTATTTGTACCTCAAAAATTATTGTGATACAGACACTGCCAAATACATATTAATTTTCGGAACAAATTGAAATATTCGTATTTTTCACTTTTGTTGTTGAATAACTCCTCAACTCAGGTATTTACGGTAATATTTCACTAAAAATATTTAATTGTGGGTCAATTTTCTCAAACTTGTGATTAAAAGTTTAGACCTACGGCACACAGTTCAGGATGCACAGGTGTTTAAAGAGAGACGAGTGAAATAAAGAAATTTATTAAATGATAGATTTAGATATGTTAAAGGTAAGCTAATTTAAAATTTACGATTTCATTTCATTAATGTATATTTTTGTCAAGTAAAATCTGATTTTTTATACTGTTACGCCACTGCCTAATATTTTATATCGAAAATAGTATTTTTTTTAAATTCATTAATTTTATTAAAATATCTCCTAAACGGTTAGTGTTCGGAAAAAAATATATATCGGAATTTAACTAAATTAATTTATCTATATTATAATTTAAAAATAATTTCTTTGACTTAAATACTAAGTGAGGTAGAATTGATTAAAAATTGTATATAAAAAATAAGTTCATACATGTCGTCACTTTTTGTTAAATTACTCCTAAACCAAGATGTGCAGTATAAATTAATTGAATTAAATTTAAAGCTAAATAAATTTTCTATAAAATGAGTATAATAAAATTAATTTGTGATTTATAATAAAAAAGTACTAGATGATCAAAGTTGATTTTGTGTATGAGGTACGTTGCTATGCAGGAACATTTTGTATGGGTAGCGTGGAATTATTTTACAAAATATTGATATTGATAATCTAGTACTTTTTTATTATAACTCCCAAATTAATTTTATTACACTTATTTTATAGGAAATTTATTTCGCTTTAAATTCAATTTAATGGATTTACGATACACCTCTTGTGTATAGAAGAAATTTAACAAAAAGTGACGGCATGTATGAACTTATTTTTTATATACCGTTTTTAATCAATTCTACCTCACTTAGTATTTAAGTCAAAGAAATTATTTTTGAATTATAATATAGAAAAATTATTTTAGATAAATTCCGATGTAAATATTTTTTTCCGAACACTAACCGTTTAGGAGATATTTTAATAAAACCAATGAATGTAAAAAAAATACTCTTTTCGATATAAAATATTAGGCAGTGGCGTAACAGTATTAAAAATCAGATTTTACTTGACAAAACTATACATTAATGAAATGAAATCGTAAATTTTAAATTAGCTTACCTTTAACATATCTAAATCTATCACTTAATAAATTTCTTTATTTCACTCATCTCTCTTTAAGCACCTGTGCATCCTGAACTGTGTGCCGTAGGTCTAAACTTTTAATCACAAGTTTGAGAAGATTGACCCACAATTAAATATTTTTAGTGAAATATTACCGTAAATACCTGAGTTGGGGAGTTATTCAACAACAAAAGTGAAAAATACGAATATTTCAATTTGTCCCGAAAATTAATATGTATTTGGCAGTGTCCGTATCACAATAATTTTTGAGGTACAAATGAGTATTTATACTATAAACGACGCAGAATATTATGTACTTTAATTTATAAAAAGACACCATTTTCCTAGAAAGCATCGTTTAGAAGTTATTACTGAAAAACTGAAAAAAGTACATTATTTTTTCGGTTTATGGGTCACCCTGTACTTAGCACAAGCGGAAAATTGGTGCAAACTTCAAGAAACCTTATTTTGCATGTTAATGTAGGGATTAAAACAGTTTCCAGCTTTCCGACAATTATCTACGCTATACCCCCTTTTTTAATGTAACTTCACCGGTCTAAAAGCCATAATTTTCCAATACGTTCATCCCCTTAAAAGTAACAAAAATAAAAAATTTGACATAGAAACAAGTAGGTAAACTTAATTGCTACCAACTGTGAATATTTAAAAGATCTGGTACACGTCGTACTATTGATTTATTTAGGTAGATGTCGGTAGGTTATAGTTAAATATTATTTCGTCGCATATAAATTAAGACATAGTGGCGTGTCATTGAAATTACAGTTCATTTCATAATAATCACTATTTCTATAAATAATATATTCAGTATATTCTATCAAATAATAGTGATGCTAATATTATATCGATGGTATGGTATATTTCGATGTCATGAATGGTATGGTACATTTCGACGGCTGGTAAAACCGATGTATAAATATTGGATATACGTTATGGTTATTCGGACACAACCACCAGGTTCAACAAAAACAAATGTCAAGTAAAAGTCCAAGAAAAATTTCTCTCTCCAGCTTCCGTCTATGTTTTGTTTCAAAAATGTGTTATTTATGTTCTTTCACATCAATTAGGCACTAACTACCAGCATCTCAATACTAAACTTTTCTGCTAATTATTTTTATCTGTGTGTCATCTGTGCCTATAGAAATAAGTTATAGGTAAATATCTATCTTACTATGCATTATTTCTTGGATATTTAGATATGGACCGAAGGAACTGGCACATTCTGTCTCTAATAAGCATTTTTTTCTTATGATTATTATCTTATTTCAGAGCTTTTAATACGTGCATCTTAAGTTATAATGCTAATATCATAGATTATTCTGGTAAATCATTGAATTAAACTGGAAAGAAAGAAAAAGAAATAAAAGAGAAATTCCTGCTGTTGCGTCGTGTTATTCGAATAATTCAAGAGTGCATTGAAATTGTTTATTGAAAAGAATAATAAATACATGCATAAAAAATACAGCAATAGGATCAAAAACAACATTGAAAACACAAAAAAGTCCCCAGACAACATAAGCTGGTAGTAGGGAAACCAACATACTACAATACCAATAGTTCACACACCTTCAAATCATTACATTGACACACTGACATAAATGTACTTACAATAAATTTTAAATTAAATTGTAATTCAACCATATCGATGGTCGATGTTAGCGCCGCGTCACATCACTATCATGTCTATACATGTAAAATGTAAAACACAATGTAACTAAGGAAAATATGCATACATAAGAATAGGAGCTTTATATTATGTAGATATACCTAATAATAGGTGTGGCTATAAAACGGGTAATAAATTAATATGTGTTGTGCCTAATATAATTATACACCAGATACCTTCTGTCTTAAGGTCACCCTTCAGTTCTAATAGTTTTATTTATGGTGGGTAGGTTTACGAGTAACGAACAAATTTCAACTATTTTTCTTTACGTTGGTATATTTAACCACCAACGAAAACAAATCCCTCATTGATAAAAGTAAAACGAATATTCCAAATAAATTTTTGATTAATCTTCTTCGTTTCTGAATACAGGTCTACTTCGTATTCTTTCTCTGAATCCATTGTCATTTTATGGTCATATTGGTCATCCATCCGTCGCATTTGAGAGCGACTTTTAGGGAGTTTTTCGAGCCACAGACATCGGATTAACAGCCTATCCGTAATTTGGCGACATTACCACAGCATAGTTCCACTTTAGCACTGCGATACGTTGTACGGCATCCGCAATCCGCATTTCAATCCGCAACTCCAGCCTTATTTTTATAATCCACTAGTTGAGTTTCCCGCGTAATGCCAAATTCCTATATAAGAAAGAATCTTCTTCTTCCCCGTCTATCCTTGATTGGGTCGGGGGCCCAAAGCATCTGTATATCTTCGCCAGAGGCCCCTGTCACTCGCAGCTTCCAGGACCTCTGGCCACACCAACCACAGTCCTATATAATTGCAGAAAATAATATTGCGTAAGGAAATGCAATTATTATGTTGATATATTTTCTTTGATAATACCCATTTGCTTATAAACAAACACATCGACAAATTTGATTATTTCTTCACAGAAATATCAGTAATTTAATATGACTAGGTAAGATTTATGAATTAAAAAAATAATATAAGTACGTAAGTATATCGTAGAAATGTAGGTAAGTATTAAAAGAAAAAAAAATGGGGGATTTAACATAATATATACATGGGTCATATACATGACGTAATTATTGTTAATATTTTTAACTTTAATAAGTTTATATGAAATCATCAGACCTAAACAAATGAATTTACGACGTTCTCATTGGATTATTATCAAGATATAATTTTGTATGAATATTTCATGAAGCTATTCACAACTCTTCTGAATTATTGTTATAAATTTCCTAAGATATAACGAGATCTGAACATTGTACCTACATTATAATAATTATAATAACACGGTGAACATATTTTAATTAAAAAATAAGAGATGTGTGAAAAACAAAATTAATGTTTGAACCAAATCACTAACGCGTTTGGATTACTTTTACAATTAATTCAATTTGCGAAATGTATACCCACTGATCTTCATCTTTGCCCTCGCCTTTGTCCCATTTACTTGGGGTCGGCTCTCCTAGTCCTCATCCTCCAAGTCCTTCTGTCCCCCGCATCCTCCGCACGAAGCCTCCTTTAAGTCTTTCGCGATTGTGGACATCCATATGTGGTCAGGGGTCTGCCCGGTCTTCTGAGCCCTACTTCAAAGTCCGTTGTCCTTTTGATCATGTTGTCCTGTGGCGGTCCCACTGATGTAGGTATTTTATTTTTCTTCTTCTTCAAAGTCAATCCCTCTGGTGTTGAGGATCGTGAAATGTTATCCTATATACGCAACCTGTCCTGCTTAGTCCTTTCGTAAAGCGTCATAACAATATGATTGGTATCGTATCCACGACCGTGTGATACGAAAGGAATGATTCTACATAAGCTCTTTACGCATTTATGGTATATTCGGCGTACATTTATATGGACAATAGATATACCTAGATAGATTGCTATACATACCTAGATAAACTCATAGATGGATGAGAATAAGTAAGATTGTTATGAAAATAAATAAATAATGGGTAATAATAGTATATATTGTGGACATACCTTTCTATCGTAATATAAAAATCTCAATGAATCATGTGAAATGTCATTGAGAGGCGGCATGCTGTACGTACATACAGTATGTAGATACATAATGGTTATTATTGTCCAATATTTCATATTCCTCAACATCTCACAAGCTGATAACCTTTCCATGGCATCGTTCTCCCATCCCCAGATATGGTGCGATGATTCCAAAGATAAATTAACGTTTAATCAAGATGATAATAGAGGGGCAGGTCCGCACATCCATTCATATATCGATGGTACGACTTCTCTCACATCCACTTCACATTCATCATTGACAATCACGATTTCTTCGATTGCCATCGAGGCTGGGCAATTTCCTCTCGGTCTCCGCCCTTCGCTCCGCTTCCTCTTCCACTTCCTTTCCCTCTTCTTCTATCATCTACAGCATCCTTCCTCTGCCTTCATAATTTTATATTACATTGCGATATTACAGAGATCGACAACAATTTATTGAGTTCCATATATTCTTCTATGAAATATCCATAGACATATTATCTTTATGGACTGTCAGCCTGAGCTGTTACAGAAACAAATTAGGGTGGAAACATCGTTTGTACTGGATGGGTCACGCGACCGTTGGCAAGAAAGTTGGCAAATTTGAATTTTATCACTATAACCGATAACTGTCTTCCCATATATCTTCTCTTTACCAAAAATAACCCTTCCTTCATATTAACTTTAATAAATCTGAGTTAAATTTGAGTTAAATAACGCCGAAAAGCTTCTGCCAACGATCAGCTGATGCGATGATTCCACCCTTCAGATGTCCAGGCTGGCGATCCATAGATAAAATGTCTATGGAAATATCTTTTTTACTTAACCGCAATTTTAGTTAGTCAATTTGAATCTAGGGACTCAAGTTTTTGCCGCATAACTTCACCGTACAATGGATAAAATAAATAAATGAACACTTTATTACATAAATATCGCTTATATTTCTTCCAATCTACTTTGCTAAAAATACCCAATTACTTTCCGATGCGCTTTACACTACCTATTGACATTCTAGTTTATGTTGATGTGGAATCGACATTAACATTTACCGGGTTAAATGAAAAATGCTATGGATTAATAATTAAAAAAAAATACAATTGTAGCATTATTTCTCTATAACTTCCCCTTGGAACAGGTTGTTAATCCATGTAATATGTCTTACAACTTATTTATTGCCTATTAGTGAGACCCGGAGGCCGCGGACTCTTTTCATCTTTGGGCCCCTTTTTGTTTTACGCCGCTGATTGCCGCTGTTAAACATCAACTATAATATAAATTGAATTTAAACACATCGATACAAAACAATACCCACGCATAAAAAATACAATAAACATCATAACCGGGCGAGTTTAATTAGTAATATTTTCATACGAAGGCTCATTACTGGATCGGTTATTGGCTTCGTTGTATTTGGCCTTTGGGTGGCACCGATAACTATGGCAAGGCGTGATCTCGTGTGAGAAAATAACCAACTTTTATTATTATGATTGTTCATCTTCTTTTTATTTTGAATTCTTTCTTATATCAGCCGAACTAATTATCTGAATTGAAGATCAACATAATGATATTGTGAATTATTTCTGTTGACACCAATTTGTAACGTGGTAGGCGGTTCGTATTATGCATTGTTTTAAACGTCAACTTTGGTTGGTGAGAAAACTAAAATAACGATTCTCTACTTGGGTAATTAATAGTAATGATATAAAAATCTTGTGATCGGATCTCACTCATATCAAATCCCAAATGGTCCAAAATAACATAACATAATTTCTATCCTTTAAAATTTCTACAAAAAAAATGATAAGGAGGCATCAAACAAAATGTTAAGACGATGTTGATGGATTGTTTTTTTATTGCACCGTTTAAGGTTTTCCATCTCAGTCGTATGAAAGACCATGAAGATATTTTGTAGAGGTTCATACATAGTAATAAGCTCCATCTGGGGAGCCGACGTGATAAAATATGTCGATGCCTTATTAAGGGCTTGGCACCAAGAATGACGGGCACAGTCTTTTCCTACAGCATTAAGGTTCAAAATCGCGTGACAAACGCATGATAAAATGGTAAAGATAGCGTTTTTTTCCATATTTTGGAGTTAATTTTGCGTCTTTCAAAAAACTTTTACGGTTATTCCCTAGATTTTAATGCATATTATCAGTACAAAAAAAAATTACTCCTCGACTTTCGGGAAACGGAAACTTGCGGAAAAAAGATCAGAGGTGTTTTTAATTTTTTTTTTTTTTTAAGAAATCTATACAAGATATAAAAAATCTTTTACGGTTATTCCCTAGATAAAGGTTCAATGCATCTGCCCTATTTGTTCCAAAGCATATTAAGTAACGGATGTCTAGATAGAAGGTCTCCCGTTTTTAGAAATTTTTGAAATGTCTGTATGCATACTCTTAACGTATCTTCAGTTGGAGTACTTATGTCGTATGTAATTAGTAGGTAACCTACAATATTACACTTTTAGTAGTGCCCTTTAATGTTCATAATACTGACTGATATTTAACTAATTCATGTAATTAATCAGCCATCTGTATAGCAGATAAAGCTATACAGCAAGCAAGGCAATCTACATACCTGTACCCTACTGTAGATATAAGCAGCTTATAATTCGATAAGTATTAAGTAGGTACGTGTACTACTTGTATCGAATTTTAATGTCTTCATTATATTTCTACAAAACATGATTTTGTTATGTTGCAGTCTTCTTGTAAAAGGAACGGCAGTTGGTTTTATAATAGGGAATCAACAGGGTCGATCCAAGGCGTTAATTTACTCGGCATTGATTGCCTAATGAACCAAATATACAGTTGAATGTTCTATTACAATTAAGGTTATCAGGCAGGTATCGCTGCATTGCGATAAGCTCGTCCTAGTGAACAAATGTTATAATTTGTATTTGTAATGTTAACCTATTTCTATATTTTGTTTAGCAGAAGTGTAAATTAATAAAATAAAATAAAAATGTAAGAACATCGGATTTCCTACATGTCGTAGTTGAATAACAAATCGATATTTGTAAATTCAATTCTTTGTTTGTGTCCCTTCCAAAATAAAATAAAAATGGAACTGGTTGGAAGAGATTGCCGATAGGCGATAAATCCGCCCAGTACATTTTTTCTGCAATAAAGTGTTTATTTATTTATTTTAGCAGTTATCTCAACAGATATACTCACAGCCCTTCGCTAATCAGCATAACTGTCGATATAACTGCTTGTAAACATAATATTATTATAAGGTATCCCTCGGCAATGACTCATTAAAATTTTAATAGAATCACCCCTGTGAATTATTTTACATCACAGTTACAAAACGGGCTTATTACTTAATGTATACAAGTACTCGTAATGTGTAATAGTATAGTACCTACTAGGTATACATATTGTAGATAAAATAATATAAAATTATCGATACATTGCTAATATAATCGCACACGAAATAATAACGCATCATAAATAACGGACAATGGTGTCAATTCAATCGATAATATTTATAATTTATGAGCATGTTGCATTTTTAACATCAGGACAGGTGATAAAGGAACACAACACCAGCTATTGAATAGATCCCGACCCGACACACTGGGCTGGCCTCATAATAAAACAAAACTGTTATAAGTACTGATTATTTTAATTAAATTTTGCTCTCGAATTTATCGATCTAGCCCATCGATATTTATACTATGCTAGTAACTTGATTACACTCTTAGCAACAAATCTGAAGCCGAGCGAAAAAATATTTGTATGGAGCTTGCCTAACTCCAAATGTCAAATTCCATACATTGTGCCTAATTGGAGCTGTCAGATGGGAACAAATGCGTCGGACCGCGCAACATTCATAGAAAAGGACTCGAGTTAGTAATCAAGTTATTATAGGACATCAATGATCTAGCCTTACTTCCCAAAAACACTTACTACCCCAAATATATTCGCATGCACTTCAAATGTAAATTAATGTTTAGATTGCTAGCCACTTTTGCTCCACTGCCGGACATAGGTGTCTTCTAATAAACTTTTCCAAACAACCAAGGATATCTTGGTCAATCTGCTGCCGTCCACCACCCTTAAGGTGGACAATGTCAGCTACAATTCATTGTCATCAGAACTGAGATCCGAACCTACTACCTTCCACATGAAAGACCTATGTTGCAACCAACGGACGCAGCAACATTCTCTACTACTGACATTGAATAAAGTCCTTTATTAAAATTGTATTATTTGTATGAAAATTACTCTTAAAACGACTCTGCAAACTTAATTTCCAAACAATCGATTGAGAATTATAGATACGAGTATAAGTAGGTAGGTACTTACACATTATTAATCGGTAATTAATGTTTACGACTTCATAAAGTATTAAAAATTATGATATCTTACATTGAAAGGGACATTAGTATAACGAACTCAGTGTAGGTATACCTGTAGATAATTACTTGTGTTGGGTGTTGGCAATGTTGCCAATGGGCAACACATAATAAATTGCAAAATATATTGCACAAATATTCAATATGTTGCATTATATAAAAATAGGGCTCAGAAGTGTTCTTATTCTTCGTCATCAGCCACTTGTTCACTGCTGGATGTAGGCCTCCTTCATCCCTTTCACTTGAAGATCTTCTCCTGTTTCATGTCCAATGTCCATGCTTTGCACGCAACAGGGATGCTGCTTATTCTTCTTTTGTTACTCCACCATCATACACTCTAGTTACACATCCTTTTGTTTCCGATCTCACTACATAACCTGCCCATTTTCATTTCAGTTTAGCAATTTTTTTTATCTTCCTGAGACTCACCGTCTTCCTATCTGGAATTTGAACTCGTCATTTTTAGATAATTATACATATAGTAATTAAATGGAATGTACAGTAGGTAGTATGCACAATAAAGAGTGTAAAGGACTCTGTTAGCATTTCGTCAGAGACATAGCATATTCAACCACAACATAATAAAATGAATGAATGAATGGATATTTATTTTCTCGATAAGTACAAAGGTATTATACAAACATAAAGTAAAATAAATGTATAAAGGTAAAAATAAATAAAATAAAATAAATTTATATGCATATATACACAAACATACACACATACACATACATACATACACACACACACACACATATACATACAAAAATGCGGTTAGTTTCGTAGACAGTTTATGTTCTATAAAGTCCAAACATTTTTTTTTGCAAAATTAGCAACTTCTGATCACTTTGAGATGATTGGACAATACTAAGTAGAGAAAAAAGATAGGAAAGAATGAAATAGGCGACACAAATAGGCGACACCAATAACTGTGTAATAGGTATCAGGTACTTAGGTGCATTCATATTGGCGATGTGTCGCAAAGCAAAATGCATGGGCGGTCTACCTCACTCATCTCAATATCTAAATTGGGACCTGCTGCCAAAACAAAAACCCGTGGAATATTATTTATATGGAGAGATTAGAAAACTGAGGGCCGCGCAAAACACACGAGAATTAAAAATGTTATGTAAATATTATTAGGTGAAGAAAATATCTCACAATTAATATGGAAGCATATAGGGTTTCACATAGATTAAGAGCTTTGGTTGACCATATAAAAATGCCTTAATTCATAATAAGTATACATAATGAACATGCTTAAAGTGGACATTGCAGTTTACAAAACCTCTCTACCTAAAACAGAGTAAAGTATGAAAAAAAATACAATTATAGGCAAGGCATATAAAATCCTGAAGATGGCAGCAGTATCGCTACCTACCGAAAGCTTGGTTAATCAACCACTCTACACGCAGTAAGGAAATCCGAAGAACCAACAACAAGATATGGATTCTGCGAAAGCCTAGAAGATTATTTTGCGTATAAAATAGTCAATAATGTATAAATGTTTGTTAAAGCGTAATTATTGCTCTTTATCCATCTCTTCCGGCCAATCCAAATAACGAAAAAAAATCGTTCTCGTTCTTTTCTCATAATGCTTACTTTGTATATAACGATTGAGAGAAAAATCTGTCTATTAAAACAAAACTTTTATTAAGTAATGTAAACTTCTGATATAAATTATTCAAAACAATAGAAGAGTGTTGAATATAGAAACAGTTGAAGTTTCATTCCCCATTTTTACAATCATCGTAGGTGGGTCTGGCTGGTGTGGAGAGAAAGAAGAAAAAATATACGAAAAGGGATACGGGAACTGATTTATGAGCAGCTTAAATTTCACGGTTCGTTGTTACTAATTCAAAATGTGATTTCAACTACTACTACTACTGTTTCCTCCTCAACCCACCGCCAACTCACTCGGGCCCACGCACAATAGCAGGTCACCCCTTTGTTGAGATCTCATAATAATTTTATTATTAACTCTTTTATATGTCAATGCTTTATATGGATTATGAATCTTCTCATTCAAACCTCTCTGTGACGATTTTAATGTAAGTATATTAAAAAAAAAAAAAACAATAAATTGTATACAAATTGGCTCGAATGTTCGGTTGCTATGAAATAAGTTTCAACTTCTTTTAGTAGTAATTATGTAAGTAGCTTCTGACCAAAACAAGGCATTATTTTTTCAATTATTTCATAGTAAAATAAACTTAAAACATTTTAGTTCCAAAGTTTTATTTTTATTTTTTTTTGCCAGTGGCAATATCTGCCAACCAACAAATTACTATAGGGATAGTTTTATTAAGACACATAGGTGAGACCAAACGAAAACTTATATTGTAAATCACAAATCCATACAAATTGTGATAGTGATATAAAATGCGAAAAACCGCGAAGAGGGACCTTTTCGGGGGGGGCAGGGGGGGTTGCGGCAAGATTTTGATAGGCAACCCTAGTGCGATGTAATACCCTATTGGTAAGCTATCACTTATACCACATTTCGATCAAAAAACAGATACGTCATAAATTAAGCAGCGTGCTCTTGGACCATAAGAAGTATTCCAAAATTACATAATACCATCGGTATTTACTGTCCAACTGCTTTGCATGTAGAACAAAGTGCGTAATTATTCAGTACATATCTATCTGTATATCAACACAGTACGTGTACTAATATAGCTTATGGGAATATGTTGGTACTATGCATTTATTCTTTCAATAGTTCGTCACGCAATTTCCAATCAATCCAACTGACTGCTGCAATTTGTAAGTCAATGCTCATTGTATAAAACTTAATGTGTGTATGTTCCTCTACAGTCTACATATTCAATGTTCTCTACATCCGACAACCAGACACGACTTGAGGAAGGTCAGTTTTCTATATACAACATCTGCTTTTATTATCTCTTCTAACAAAAATAATGAAAACGTTCCCCACACTGCACTCAGTTGACTTGTGTATTGCATAATGCGTGCAGTAATGATTGGAATGTACGAAAATAGGGTGTCCGGTAAGTTCGTTTAAGATCAATTCGTCTAAAAACAATTGGTCTAAAATCAATTATTGTTTATTGTTGTTTATCATCCGTAGACCCATCCGGACACCTGGAATCATCGTCATTTGAACATATCATGTGAAAAATAATTATATATAAACAATTGTACATTAGTATATTATATAATTAGTCTAGAATCAATTAGTCTAAAATCAATTCGTCTAATTATCAATTATTCTAAAGTCGATCAATTCGTCTTAAATCGACGAATTGATCGTTAGCCAAATTGATTTTAGACGAATTAATAATTAGACGAATTGATTTTAGTCCAGCTGATTTTAGACACATTGATTTTAGGCTAATTGATTTTAGACGAATTGATTTTAGACCAATTGATGTTGGACGAATTGATTTTAGACGAACTTACCGTAAATCCGAAAATAGTGTTTACGTATTGTACAGTTCTAGGATATAGTTTTGAAGACTATATCATATATAGTATATCATATGACTTTGAAGAGACCAAAGTTAGAGATTATGATCCTGAGAGTTCATCAGGTATTGTGCTACTTAGGAGACAAGTTGCGAATGTCTTCATTTATGCCATTGAATTTGGTAAGCTGACATTCATTGACAATGAAGTTAACAGGACTCCACCTGTAGGGTGGAGAAGGAGGAAAAAACTGCACTTTCTGTCTCCAGTTCTGGTGCTGTACAGTGTATAGTATACCTAAAGGTGGACTAGTAAATAACTAAGAAATAAAACGTTGAAAAGTTCAATATTGAATACTTTTTAATAAGATACGAACAACAATCACATTATTAACCTTTGGTCTTCCGTAATTTAAAATATCAATAGATAATCCTTAGAACAATCGTCGTTCTGTAAAACGTGACACTTCCTGATGTGGAAATTAGAAGTTTTGTTCTTGAAATGTCTGCGAGAATTATAGTTGTTGGCATCTATGTAGGTATAAGTACGAGTATACATTGAATATACTTTGCAGTAATACTAGACTTCTCTGGTATTCTCTGATTTGTAACATATTCAAGCTGTCTACAACTACACACTGTGATTATCATTACTAGAACAGAACTGTAATCATTTAGTAGGTACCTACTAACTTGCTCAGGGTAAATCTTATCAAGATCTCTAAAGGACGGCTGTCAGTAAGATCTCTTTAATAACACACAATACATGGCGATATAATAATTTGATTATACGTATAGGTATGTTTTAGCTACAGATGAATTTGCAGTATAGCTAAATAAGCATATTTTTCTTTTTCTGTTTTCAATCAGATCCTCATGACCGCAATAGATCACTCCAGAATAACAAGTTTCCAAGTCTTCATGACTCTAGCAAAATATTCCCATTTTTTAAAAAATAAAAATTATCTGGGCTTGCACACACAAACCCAAATACTTTCTTGCACACCTTGCACTAGACTATAAGCCTGTGTCGCAAAGTGTGGAATACATCGCCAACGCCGGGGTTTGAATCTGGCTCCTCCCGCTTGAGAGACTGCCGCTTCAACCAACTGCGCCAACCATTTACTCTGAATTACAATGACATTAGGCACACCCATCAGAACTTGAGTATGTTGTCTGTGAAAATATTATTTTGAATCATAGTAGAGTGCATATCTTGTTCATAATGTTCATATCGTTCAGATCATAAAAAATGTTACCCTCTATAGTAGGCAAACTCTTTTCTAAACATTTGAAAGTATTTACTTACTGCAAACCGCTAGCCACTTGTGTTTCAGTACTGGACATAGACCACTTCTAAACTTTTCCGATAATTTCTGTCTTGGGCTATAAACGAGCTGATGGACAACGTCATCTCTCCAATTTTTTGTGGCCTCAGTACTCTTTTATTGTCCTGAGGCTTCCACTTGATGATTCTCTAGTTGACAATCTAAAACTGTCCTGTCTTGCGACTTGAGAGTATAGAATATATTATGCTCATAGTATGTAAGACAATAGTGTCTTTCCCAACAACGTGTGTTATTTACTTTGACTCCAAGTCTTACAAAAGGGTTTACTGTTCTCATTTCCTGATTCGTTTCACACTCAATTAAGTCCACGATCGATTGCGTTATTTTTATATTATACTCGTAGACCTCTAGAACAACAACAAACTGTAACAATGGTAATTAGTCCTTATTAAATTGTTCACTTGCACTTATCCATTATTTGCATTACACAGACTGAATGGTGAATTGTCTGAGTGACCGTTTGACTGACATGTTCCGTGACCTGCCCCAAGAAGGAAGATGTTCACAGAGCCATGGTGAGATGCAAAAAATACTTCAATAGGTGAAGCTGTTATAAAATTCAATTTGAATTTAGGTTCTCAACTGCAGCTCTCATAGATTACAAAGGAAATTTTGAAACGAGGATGAAGAAAGTTGATCTTACTCGTAAGTTGAATTCTACACAAAACCTATAGCCTCTTCCAAACGTTTCTATTCCTCTCTGTTACTTTCCTTTCTCACCCATTGTACCTGTAACCGAGGTCATGTCATTTACCCATCTCCTCTGTGATCTTCCAGCACCTCTTTTGTTTGCCCGCATGCTCTCCATTTTTAAGCTTGTCAACACCAAGACAAAAAAATGTCTACTGTTCTACTTATCATAATTATTCTCAAAACCTTGTAAAACTGCAGGTACAGAAAGTATAAATACATCACTCTTTATTTTTGAAAAAAAAAATGTTCAAAATATTGACGCATTGGTGATCTACAACTTGTAATATGTAAACCAAATTATATCCGTATTTGGAAGAGGCGCAGGTTTTACAAACTTAGAAAAATATTATTGGTATTCCTAGTAATGGTAGAGAAAAAATGGGTTAGTTTCTTATGTACCTACTAACTTTGTTGAATTTAGCAACAGTTCCTTACACTCAGCCTTAACTTTCCTGATCTGCCCCACTGAAAGGTGATTTCCGACATGTGACTTCCTCCTTCACTCTGCTATTACAGAATACGAGTATATAGTATGTCTATAGACAGATACTCTACACATAGATTAGACTAAAGGTGCGGGCTTTTCCTATCAGATATTAGGTCTACCGATCTAAATAGTGAAAAATAAAGAGCGTGGATTTTTAATATTAGGATAATGATGTGGTTTGGGAACGAGTTATACTATGTTAAAGTGAAGATACTAATTAACAGAGCAGGGCAGAAAAGCGTTAATCCGTTAATCATTAATTAACAAAGTTAAGATTTTGGTTAACGATTTAACGCTTTTCTCACCTCCAAAAATTGATAACGGATTATTTAACATTTTACTTCCGTTAATTAAGTCCGTTAATATTTGATTGTTCGCATAGACATCATCCAGTGGCGGCGCTGGCATTAGATAATTCAAGGGTTGTGTGGGGTTATCATAACGATAACGAGGTATAATCCCCAATATCGTTTATTGATTATTCTTTCTCAGATAATTAAGATTATTATTATTGTTCCAAAAAAAGACATTAATCTTCCTATTGAAGAAATAATATTTCATATGTGGTATCGTATGTGGGTTGGGAGTTGGAAAAGAAATTCCACTTTGTTGGGATACATCGCGATAGTGTAAATATGATAGTAGTTGTACTTATGTAGTTCTATTTCATGCCATTTAATCGCAATTTTCTACATTAACGCTTTAACGGATTAACGTTAACTTTCGTTACATTTTTCAAAATGTAACGGTTTAACGATTAACGAAGTTAACTTTTTAGTTAACGGATTATTGATTAACGAAGTTAACTTTTTGATTAACGGTGCCCACCTCTGCTAATTAACATGAAATTCTGTAATTACTAGGTATCTACATACGAGTATATGCGGATAAATAATATATTTTCAATACAGACTAGTATGCGAACACAATATATCGATGCATCCACTGGGAAGTGCGGGCAGAATAGTGACAAAATAATTGATGATAAATATTCCAGTGATGGCTAGTGTCGGTGTGGTCTCAGGGGATTCATCTCGCCTGATGTAAATAGGTTCTGTCACAGGACAATACTGTTGATGGTTGAAGACGAGGATAATGGATGAATTGGTTGTCGGCTAATGGTGATGCCTACCACAGCCTGAAGTACTTAGTAACTACATATAACTTTCATACACCGCCTGCTTTGACGTTTGAAGCGCCTATATTTTCATACTATTGATTTATTTATATTGGGTCCGCGCGTCAATAATAAATACCAATCCTTCTATTAAAAGACGTCGAATATATGGAAATTAATGAAATACTCGTATGTCTAAATAAACTAATAAGTTAGCATAACATTGTTTTGTTTTTTTTTTATTGTTAAAGGCAATCTACAAGTGATTTCTACCATACACGATATTCTATTATTCTACAAGTTTAAAATAGCTCAGGTATATTGCAGTCCTAAGTTGGCAAAATTAATAACAGATTGGACTCTATGCAGTATGATACCTTAGGATAAGGTGTTTTAGAATATCAGGTCTCCTCCCCCCCCCCCCCCCCTCCACCTGACGCGTCACCCCCCTGCGCTCCGAATTTTCCTCAATTTAGCAAAAAACAGTAAGAGATAGAAGAAAACTGTCAACGACAAAAATAGTCCTTATTAAATTCTCTACAAAATATACGAAGCACATTTTTTGATAGGACTAGTAATAGGTATATGTGAGGAGAAATAAGTATTCGATTCTCGGAAAAGTCGTATATTTTTGTTTTGCCCTTTAGACGTCTATAATTTTATAAATTTTTCTTAACATCAACGATTCTTTTTAGTAAAAGCGTAGTCAGGAGACCAGAATTATCCACTAATATCAATCTACTTCATACCCCGATATTGACACTAATAATCACGTTATAGCTTGACCAGATTCTCAAGGACGGACGTCTTTTAAGTACAATTAATCGTAAAGTGTGTATGACGATTTGCAGGTATGTGACGGAAGCAAAAATTGTGTGTAAGGATAAGAAAGTCTGGCGATGTCAAGAGATGCAATGTGAGGGGATGGGTTAGAATAGAATAGTTAGAAGACATACCTATCCATAAAATATCTCCAATTAATATACAAATCTGCTTCTGTATATTGTAAGGTTCATATAGAAATAACTATTAATATTTAAACTACCAGCCAGCACCTCAATTATTTATTTGAATGATTGCTTCTCTTCCTAGGCCTCCTGAGTGGACCAGACACTACGTCTACATACCTACTACACACCTAAACACTGGCTGTGTGATTTATTCCATGTAAACATAATACCACATGACTGATATCATATATATTGATTCTATACAATAAATACTATTATGAGTATATGCCTCCCTAAGATGTAGAAGGAATATGTCATTAAAGTTTTTAGTTAATTATTTCCATTTATAATAATGTTTGCTAAACAGTGGTTGTTAAACAATGAACATTTTATATTTCTTCTAGAATAGCTTATCTTAAACTTCGAAAGTTTCGTCTGTGGCAAGAGCCCCCAATTAGAGCCGCCAACTAGAAGTGTTAGGACTAGCGTTGCCATCTCTAAAAAGTAGAAAGCCGGACTTAGTCGCTAAAAAAGCCGGACTTTTGTGTCCCAGGGCTGGACGCTAAATAAAAAAACTTTTTGACTAAAAAAAATATTAAACACATTTTTTAACAAAGTTTTAATCCGTATCATTAATATGTATTTTCCTTTGGCAGAAACCTGAACGAGTGGAGGGCCTTAAATAGAATAAATAATAATAATAATAATAAACCTGCTTTAAAAAGTCAATTTCTTTAGTAATTTTATCATAAAAGTTTTAACAAATTCAACATAATTGCAATAGTTTCTGAGCTTAAATAAAAAGCCTAACAAAAGCCGGACGGGCCGGACGCACTCAAATTTGGCCGGACAAGAGGTCAAAAAGCCTAACACTGTCCGGCTAAAGCCGGACAGATGGAAACGCTAGTTAGGACATATTTCTGAAGTGGCTAAGCAGTTATTGTAGTTCAGAGTATTACATAATTTTCACTTTTTTTCTAGATAGCCTGTCAACGAAAAAATACTACCTAATGATATTTGAAGCATTGCGTGTTTCTTGTGGTCATTTTCAATACCAAATATCTACCTTGCCTGCCTACTTATTGTACAATATTAAACGGTATTTTGTCAACTTATTAAAATATGTAGGTAAGGTGTAATTGGATACACGACGTTATTTTAAAATCTCTGATTACGTCTTTAGAATGTTTTCCATATTTGAAATAGGAAGCTTCAGCAATTTATTATGTTTTACTAACAACGGGTATAATTCATCACCACACAAAACCTCTTACAAAGTTACACTCTTAACTATACAGTGGAGCAAAAGAAATGAATCATTGCTGTAAAATTCAAGTAAGTAATACTCGTATGTTACGAATATGCATACCGACATTTCAAAAATTTCTATAAACAGGAGACCTTATATATCTCGACAACCGTTACTTAATATGCTTTGGAACAAAATAGGATAGATGCATTAACTTATTAAAACACCTCTATTCTTTTTCCTTAAGACGGAAACTCGTTTCCCGAAAGTCGCTGAGTAATTTTTTTTTGTACTGATAATATCGCCGCTCGCTTTTTACTTTGACTAAAGCGACACAGGGTCAACTTTTCAGGAGAGCGATTTAAAGTTTAAAAAAACAGAAAAACCCTGATAACTTTTTTATTTATGAACCGATTTAAATAAGTTGTATGGGGGTTTTGTTGATGGATTTTTTTTCTATTTTTTAGTATATAATGTTAATAAATATAGTCTCTTTTGTGTGAGTTAGATGGCGCTTAATCCCTTAATGCCTAACCTGATATTTAGTATAATTCGAAATTTATTAATTCAAAACAAGTAAATGACCACTTTCCTTAAAATCATGAAAATTCAAAATGACTAACATGCCATTTGTACTCTTCCTCCAAAAAAACAAAATGACTTACACGTCATTTATATATTTTTTCTAATAATTCAAAATGACTAACACGCCATTTGTACTCTTCCTCAAAAATATCAAAATGACTAACACGTCATTTATATATTTTTTCTAATAATTCAAAATGGCTAATAGAACTTTTTGTGACAAACTGTATCAAGCAGAACGTCTAAATTAGCACTGAAAATAAAATCGTTATAATTCAAAGTGATTACTGCAACCATGTTTTCCAACACTTTCAAGTTAAAATGGCTAACACACAAAGTCTTGTATTTTATATAGAATTTTGTGAGTAATAAAAGCTGAAGATCAATGAATTGGAACTCTAAGTATTCATCTTCATATCTGTTTCAAAAAAGAAGGAAAGAAAAAGTTTTCTAAATATATTATTTATAAATATTTCTTAAATATATTCTAAATAGGTATATACGTTCGCGCCCATCGCACACAAAAGCAACACGTGTATTGACAATGAAGTTGTTAGTTGAACGACCGATAATAATATTTTCAAACCTTATAATTCTGTTTCAAACATTTTGTCTTAAACGACGACAGATGTACCAAATATCAGCTATTGTTATAACCGCAAAAATACTAAAGTGCAAATTCAATTATAAACAATTAGTTAGAACGATTAACGGATAACATAAAATTAAAAAGTAACAATCCAATGTGACTAATGGCCATTTCAATTAAATTCAGTATTAAGTAGAAATGACTTAAAAGACATGTAAAGAGTAATATCCAAAATTCAAAAAGTCTAAACGACAACTTAACATTATTTAGTATCATGTAAATGTGACTAAACGAAGGACATGTTTAGATTTAATATTATACGATTTGACTAAAGTGCATCTGTCTAAATAATTTTGATAAGTCAAAAAAGCTAAAGCGCCACTCGCATTGTTTTATGTGTTAAGTTTGTTTTTCTTATAAACCAAACATTCATGAATTGTAAAAATTTGGCAAAACAAAGCGCCATTCGCGATTTATAAGTTGTTATTTTCGTCGCTTTACCTATTTTTTGAAAGATAAAAGTTGGTTTTTTATTTGACTAAACGACCAAAAAAGTTGTCTGATTGACCTTGAACCATTCGATAAAGCTCGCCGAGACGATTCCAATGATATATATAACTCATTTTATACCTAAGTGGCGCTTAAGTCAAAGTAAAAAACGAGCGGCGATATGCATTAAAATTTTGGTTTTTTGATAGACGCAAAATTAACCTCAAAAATAGAAAAAACGCTATTTTATCGCATTAAACGCATTTTATCGTGCGATAGTTCACGCGTGGGAACCTTAATGCCGTGGGAAATTATTGTGATGTCATTATTGGTGCCAAGCCCTTAACCTCATCGAGAACACGTGAGGTGAGATTAGTAGAAAATGTGGATGACCCTCACTGAAGTGAGATTATTACAGATTCTGATTTGACAGTATGTCCGATACTCTAACTCTTCGAACTATAAAACAAGTGTATTATTAATTTTACTATGAAATCATTGATAAAAGAACATTTTATTTTATTAAGTACGAGTACGCACTTCATTCGGATACAGAATTGGAAAATACTGACTAAAAGATCAGTTATGTATGGTGAATCAGTGGAATTGACAGAGAACTATTGAAATATCACCGTTCTCTGTAAATTGAACTGAATTTTCAATCTGAAGGATCCTAGTCAACAGAATTTTCTTGTTGACTTATTGAGTGCGTACTGCGTACGCCCAAATTCAATATTCCTTATAAATAATGGGTAGAAATTACGCAGATTTTAGCAATTCTACTGTCTTAGTAGGCTGCTTTGTCGCATAATACTGTTTTCAGTCAATAACGAGCAGTATCAACAAAAACCCTGAAGGGAACATTTTTTGTTCCACTCTGTACACATATACATATACTACATACATACATGATATTATAGAGAATGTATCCAACTATTTATAATATTATTATTCAAGATCTCAGATAACAGTATGTCTATCTCACTTACCACTACATTATAATGAATGTAATAAAAGAGAGAAGATGTATACCAACTTATATCGAGTTGTATTATAAAATTCTTGCAAACTGATTAGTTACACAAATTGTAGTATAAACTATTCATTTCTGCTTACCATTTTCTTGATGGTAGGGTAAGTTATGGAATTTTTTTAAATAATCTATATAAAGGCACAATAAATGCATATTCTATTGAAGATCCAGGAAGTAAATGTAAATACTAAAATACATAAAAAATGATTTTGAAAAAAACAAATATAGCATTTTCCTGGATATGCCCTCACATTTTCGCTGGGTCATCATCATTCAAATATCATCATTAAAATGCTGGCAACCCCAATTTGCGGCAGGTTTCAGGGTGGCAACCCTATCCCATCGTATCGAGGAAGGCAGTAGTTTCAATTTGATATGACACTTGACAGATGGGTGCATTTTTCGTCGAAAAATGACATCTTTGAGCCTGGGTTGCCTAGGGTTGCTGGCAAAAGGCAGAGGTCGACATAATCCTGTACTTTGCAATATTTTCAGGAAAAAGTTGGGGAATATCTAGTTAGGCGACAAAAGTAAATTACAATTAGTTAATACTTAAATTCATTTTTTTATAATTTAGAAGTGATGTTTTGTTTATCGCTCTATTTTGTTTGTATAGAATGAATTACCTAACAGCTTTTATTTTTCAGGTTTAAAAATCGAAATCAACAGGTATTCTTTAAATTCTGAAATTACGTAGGTACCTGAAAAAAGAATGTGTCTCAAAATTATCGTGAATCACTTTGTGGAAGTATATTTTCACATTTTTTAGAACAATTACAGATATATACCAAAATACAAAACTCTGTTTTCTTTCCTTTTGTTTTAACAATAAGTTATGTATAACGTTTTTGGAAAACATCAATTTTATCTTCAGTAGCCAAACAGTTTACTGAATGGATATTTTATTTTTACCAAAATTCTGATTTTTCTTCCATGTAATCGTACCACCAGTTTGCCTACACTTGTTAAAATCCAGCTTAGCATTATGATTAAATGTTTTTAACTCCCGCAGTTAGATGTCACTTTTTCATTTAAAAAATTTCGACCTCCACGGACGTTGAAAGTTGGTAGTTAACAAGAAAAAAGTTATTATTTGTACATTTTGAATTATTACTAAACATAACTTATAGTCTATGTCAGTCTGTGGTTTTACTGTTAATTATAATTTAGAATCGATAATGAATCGTATTCGGCTTCCGAATTGATTGAGCAGTAAGCACTCAACTATATGTTGACTTGTTTTTTTTTTTTCGGGTTTAATCGTGAGAAGATCTGATGATCCGACGTTTCGGCGAACGTACTGCCGCCTTGGTCACGGATTGTGACCAAGGCATACGGATTGTGATCAAGTACGTTCGCCGAAACGTCGGATCATCAGATCTTCATACGATTAAACCCGAAAAAAAAAGTCTACATATGGATCATCGTAAAAACCTGCAACTACTATCAACTATATGTTGCTGTTTTTTTTTACATTTTATATTACGCAGACTTACCCATTTAGGTACACTGTAAGTAAGTGCCTTCCACATAAATATAAAAACTGTCAGAAGCTAACCCAAATTTACAATCAAGAAGCTCTTCAAGGTTACTGTTAAGTGTACAAAGATGTATTTGGGTTCATTTCGATAAATCCAGATACATTAAGAAAAAGTTTTTGAAATTCGTATTGCTCTCAAATATACGTCCTTCAAGCAGGCGCGAATCTCTGTACGCCACTGTATGATTATTTTTCTTGCTTTCTTCATATTTTTGATGAATCAGTCTAGTCAAATGGTCTGACGATGTGAGGCGAATCGCAGGAAGCAAGTGAATCCAGCATGCCCAGAAGAAGAAAAGTCTGGTATCTACTCTCCTTTATTCTGGAAATTCCTGTTTTACTTAACGTTTTCTGCTGGGAACCAAACCTGAAGATACTTAATAAGATAACGACCCTTTCAACAACGACATAGGTCGGCTTACGTCCAAAGACTAGTAGGTATTCCAGATTGATGGCGTAAGCACTTGTATCGATAGAGGGTATGATAAGAATTTTCTTCTTTCTTTCGTTGAATTATTGGTACTATCAGTACTATTGAGATAAACATTTATTTTCCAACTGTGTAGAAGATGAGGGCAGAATACCCCACATCGTGTTTAGAGGACAGCATACCCCTTAATATACCCGTGGGACAACGTCAGCCAAGCAGACCGCCAAAGAGGTGGAAGGATAGTTGGTGTTCCACATCCCAAGAGGAAGGCATCCGTTCTTAACAGATCAATGGTCTAGAATAAGATGAACACGAAGATGACATTGGTATGTAGTTATGTACGAGTATATATGGCATCTGCATAAATTAGTTGTGTCTTTTTAATAAAAAAAAAAATATGACACGTATGTATTTGGATTCCAAATTCACATTAATTTGTAAAGGATATAAATTTAATGTACTTCCATAGGAAATAAAAACAAAATATTTTCATATTATAATTTCACATCTATATTTTCACGAGATTTTACATATTGTTTATGCATCATACACAATATATTAGGTAAAATATAAATAATAAATGTTATACATATATATCAATTAAGTATATAATCATCTATACGGGTATGTATGTAAGATGTACGTGAGTATAATAGTACAAATAATAATCTACATACAACATTCATAATTACATAATATTATCACCTAAACAATTTAATACATAATAGGTATATGATTAATTTTTCAGACCACTAAAATCAAATGAGTACAAAACGTTTATTCGAGATTTAGAAGTAACATGCAAATCCCATATTTTTTCCAATAAAAAAACTAACGTATCAAACATACCTGATGAACATGCTACACAATGTAGTCAGAATTCAGTAAATATGTTCTATTGAAATAGGATTTTTTTATAAATTTAGTTAATCAGAGGCCAAATCATATTGATTGAGGGATGAGCGCAAAATACGTTGTAGTATCAAGCTAAGCAAAACTTTAAGCAAGACTTTTCTTAAAGAGTAATTTGTTGAAGCAACCAAAAGGGGTATCTCATAATGGGGTTTAAGATAATGTTTTAATTGGGTAGAAACCAAAGTTAAAAATATTTCGATAGATTTACGATAGTTAATTAATTCAGAGGTAGTTAATACTCGAGATAATCAATATAATAGTGAGAAAAATATACTGTGAAGTGAATAAAAATCAACTATAATCTTGTTGGCAAGTATTGGTTTATGAATGATGACAATTTTATAGGGCTAAAAAAGTATTGTAGATTTGAAGAAAATAATTCGTCTATTAAGGTAAGGTGCCTAATATTAGACAATTAGTAATAATTATATAAATAACTATATTAAATACACTGCAATATTCATCTACTTACATAATATACATAAGTACCTAATTAAATATTAAAACTTAAATATGTACAGAAAGAAAATTACCTAGGTTCTTGTTATAGTTTGAAAAACATCTTTGGCATACACATTATATTATTAGGTAGGTGTCTATCTATTTTACATATCTAGAGTCTAAAAGAGATTTAGTTAAGACAATTTTATTTGATAGTAAGTATAAAATTATAGGAATGTGAAAAAACTGTTAGTAAAAGGAATCATTCATGAGAAGTTGTTAGCTAAAATAAAATAATACAATTTTAATACATTTCTTGTCATTGGAAATGTTCAGTAGAATAATTAGATTATGTTCTTACAATTTTTTTGTGAATTATCTATAGCTACCAAATTGAAATTTTCTTTCAAGTTGAAACTGAATACTAAACGATCATTCTTTTTGGTGACAATAAATTCCCATATTTTTGTATATTATGAAAATAAAATAAATAAAATAAAATAATCTTTATTGTACAGAAACATACAAAGGGCGGGCTTATTGCCAAATGGCAATTTCTACCAGTCAACCCATGACAGAAACCAAAATGAGACATAACTAATTATAAATTTAGTACCAAAAGGTTAGTGTTATTAGTTTTATTACTACTGTGCAATCACAGTATATTCCAACAATGGGACAACCAGTAAATGACAACATTTATGTGACTGTGCGAACTTTATTGCTGATTATATTACTGTATTGTATAATATGAATTATTTCCAATAAATACTATCTGAGTATGAATTATACTAATAATTATAAACAATTTCGGATATAACATGAAGAGTTAACATTACTGGTAGGCGTCTACTATTAATTCCTCTCCTGTAATATTAATTATGGAGAAGTGATGAGGTCTGTTTAAAATAAAAACGAGAAGATATTACAACTCCATCTACAGACTTGGTAATGTATAGTTTACTTACATTATGGAAAATATCTACAAAATTATTTACATTAATTATTTAAAATAAACTAATTCAATGCAATGGTGGACCCGTTGGTGGAGACCGTCTTGGAGGTGGAGGATAAGGGGCGTATCTAGGATGAGCCGCAAAAGATTGCAGAGCTGCGTGGGCTGGGTGAGGTTGAGGCGGCCACGTAGGATAAGGTGTAGGTCCATATAATCCAAGAGGTCGCCATAGTGCTCGTGCTTTCTCAGCTAAAGCAGCTAAATTATTATTTTCAGCATCTTGAAGACATTCGGGATAGAGGCGTAGTGGTGCTCGAAGTAACTGTTGCTCCATAAGCATTAGTTCCATAGGATCTCTGCGGACAACAAGAAAAATATTTTATTAATTTTTGTTATTTTATTATCCCTTGAGAATTGAATTTCTTCTAAAATATTGCAAGCGTGACTTTCAGTTCTTTTTTGGTAAATGGGAGAAGACATATCTACACACATCTATTAAAATATTATTGAAAAATACTTAAATGGGCCATAAAATAAATAGATTTTAAATTAAACTATAAATAACACAACATATTACGTGTAGATATCCAATAGGTAAATAATGTGTAAGAATAAAATTAAACCAAAATTATTGATTGTTATTATCTGTGCCTACTCATGTAATAAAGTATACAAACGGATTGCGGTTGTAGGCAGTAAATTTTTTAATCAATTTTATAACTTAATAATAGATAAACAATTTGAAAGAATTATACAACAGTAGAAACGAACAAAAAATATTAACTGTCATTCATAGGCAGAAAGTAATGCGTTGAAGACATAGATTATTTATTTTTTACAGAACCTCCGCCACACACGGGGTGTTGTTATGACCGCTGATGTTGGCCTCGGGCACTGGGCACTGGGCAGGGTACCTACACCTCTACTTATATCCCACTTCACGCGTATTATTTCATAGATGTGGTAATATAATATAATATTATGATGTAGGTAAGAAAGAAGTGAGGGCCCTAGAAGCGGTCTATTTGACCATAATTACGACGTGTTAATATGAGATAATAACACAATAAGTCATGTACCTTGAGGCCACATCGGCCAACCAACATGTACTCAACATGTACGGAGTGGAACACGCTTCTTTTTTCCTTCATATTATATTTATACAACAAACCGTTCTAAGCACTCATATGAATGTTTGAAAATACAGGCAATTAAAAAATAAGTACATAGAAGGTAGAATGTACGAGGATCTGAAATAGATTAATGATTCTTACACCTTACACCGGCTCTTATAGTCGGCGAGACATGGAAATGTATAAGTTCTCACTAATCAGTTTTATCTTGCTTTTATTGCTGATGCCTTTTTTCGAGATATGATTCCTTTTGCTTATTTTACTCATCGATGGTCCACAAATTAATAAATTCTTAATTGGCCAACACGCATAATTACGAAAACAAGTCAATGGTAGTGTTTCAAAAGGCGGACTTATTGCAAAAGCAATATCTCACAGTCAATCCGATTAACCCCATTATAATCACCCATGTTAAGAATGGTTTCCTTTCTCGGAGGTCTATACTGAAATGATTATATAGGTCAATATCTAACTCTATAGTTCACCATTTGATAATTATATAGAAAAAGGTAAATATTGAGCAATGATTCCTAAGCACATCGTAGCAGAAAATACGGTTTGCACACTTGATAAAAAATAATTTAAAATTGAATTATTAGCTATATGCCATGCACTTTCTAGTAAAATTCTTGGCAATAAACCTCCCAGTTCTTAATCTCTCATCAATCTCATCACACATCAGATAAAATATGATATCACATCGTAAACTTTACATATAGATGTATGAATATTACCTATAACATAATATAACAAATTATTAAGATTGACCGACAAAGGGCTTCGTAAGAGATACTTAAAGATGTTTTATTGCGACTATGTAATAAAATTTATATTAAAATGACGTTACGTACTATAATGTTTTATTGCAAATATTTTCTCGTAACATTTACGACATTTTCTAATACCAATTGTGATGCAGAAACATTCACTTTCATATTACCTAGAAATCATAAAAATACCTCTGTACAATAGGGATAATAATTTGAATGCAACTTTAGTATGATGATGTTGATGTAAATTCAAATTAAGAGGACGAGTATCTCTAAAATATTTGCAATGTCTTCAAGTTTCAAAACCGCACGTGCACAATCGCATGATCAAATTTGGGAAATGATGTTTTTCACGTTTTCTGGGGCAATTTCTCGTTATTTAGAAAAGTTTTACTTAATTGTAACGCATACTATTAAAACGAGAAAAAAAATGATTTTTGCTAAGGGGGTTATTTCCTTTGAAAAAAAAACTTTGTTGTTATTCAAATATTTTTTTCAGGAATCTATAGAAGATATAAAATATCTGTAAGAGTAAAGCATTAGAGAAAGTTGGTTCAATGTATCTAGCCTATTTTTTGGAAGATTGTCAAAATATTTGTTTTGTAAAATACCATTTCGTCGAGACCCACTACGAATAAGGAATCTAATGCTGGATTTCACAACCTTATTAGGTGAAGAATAGCGGAGATAGGAGCCACTTGTTATTATTTTGGCTCCTATCTCCGCTATTCCACACCTAAAAAGTTGGTGGGATCCAGCATTAAACTGCTAATATGTTGGGTAATATATATTCTTCGTCACCACAAAAATATCAAAATAATTATTATGTCGGCAATATTCCTAATATATATAACGTACCAACCATAGATCTAACCTACCTATAGAATACTATAGATCATCAGTTCACTTCACAAAGTCGGTCTTACTCTTTAATAACGTCGGCACCCGAACATTTTAAACCAGTACCCAATAATCATTTTAAATCATTATCACACCTAGTGTTTATATCATCCACCGCCTAGGATCATCATATATTTTAATATACACGTCTATTAAGTCTATTATTTTAATTTTGTTCTCACCTTAATGTTGATGTTTATAGATTTCCGAAAAAATATGAGTTATGGATACAATGTATGTATGTATAGGTAGGTAATATGTTGAAGGTTTTCACGGTGTGCGATTGACGTTGTTTCTTGATTTTTCGGGTGAAGCGTGTTTAGATAAGCTTGATCGAAGTTTCGACACTCCTAAGCTGCACATGTTAACACTTCACAGTACACAAACACATTTCTCATACATTCATCCACAGAGGAAGACACCAGTAGGAGTGTCGAAACGTCGATCAAATTTATCTACACACGGTTTACCCGAAAAATCAAGAAACAATGTATAGGTAATGGATATACCTACAGAAACATATTATAAATATGTATTTATTTGTGTGAAAATTACAGGAATCTGTATCCTCCGAATGAATCCGTTAAAACATCCCAGTTTATTTCAATAATATGCAGGAAAAAAATATTGTCGTGTTTTTAGTGTGAAACCGTCATTTTGTTGAATATCACCACAACATTTTAGTGTGCTTATATCCATGAATCATTTTTACACAGCAGACCTCTCAGACTACATATTTTGAGTAACTATAAAGCAAAATCCTGACTAGGACATAGATAATAAAAAAAAAATATACTTCATACGCTTAAAGATAAAAATGACTGAAATTACAAATCAACATTATGCAATAGTGGTTGTCCCAGGCGCGGGGCTGCCGGGCACAAAAACTAGTCAATAAAAAGGAATAAAAAATTTGAATTAACTATAACTATTCAATATTATAATGTATTTTTTTATGCATATGCAAGTTAGCCTCCGTATTATCATCAGTAGGTAACAGAGTGGCGGTGCCTATAGACAACACATTAAATATCTATAAATAAATCTCACAAAATCTTACACCCATTGGTTAGAGTGAAAGGTGACTCTACATGAATGCATTAAAGAGTGAGATGGTGTTATAATGTTATGTGTAATACATATTAACATACTACACATAGGTAGGTACTTAATATTATTATTATGAAATAAAAGAAAAGCATCGACTCGCCGCCCTGTAATTTGCCGTTGGAAGGTGTTGGTGTCGATGATATGATGATGATGATGGTTATGGAGGTAATACATCGCGTGAGGCAGTAGGGGTGGCCAACGTGAGAACAACGTATTATATTTTTATTACGATACTATCCATAATATACCTAATGTCTACCACCATACGTACTATAATGTTATTATACATACGTTCATCTTCATACCTCTGATGTTAATTCGTTTATTACCAAAAAATCAACGGTGATTTGATTTTATCGGCATCGTTGTGATGTCTACTAAAACGGTTGCATGATTTTTTTTGTATTTCTAATCAACAATTTTAAAAAATACACCAAAAAATAATATTTTCTAGCAGAAGTTTGTAATTGAACTGGCTGCAAAAAACGTTTTATCACAGTTTCATAATAAAACGAGAGAATCTATGAAGTGTTTTCACCACAGTAAAATAACCTGCATCCTAACAGAATACATCAATAATGGAATTGATATTAATAAGACCAGAATTAGCAGAAATAAAAAGAAACTAATACATCCACACTAACTTGGCCACAAATATACTATGTTCCTTTGTCGAGGAGTCTTTGTGAATTCATAATGCTTTCTATGCTTTATGGAGTAATGCATACGGCCACAGAAAATTTACTTCATTTAAAATCTGATACATACTCGTACTTACTTACAATCTTCACGATATAACTTGCTATCTTGATTGATTAAGTCTGTTTATTTTATTAGAAAGAAAAGTAAACATGTAAGAAAATATTCATAATTTTGTTTCCACACATTAAATGAAATAACACATTATTTGCAACAACATGATGCCAATACAAAACGATTCATTAAGTTATTATACGAGTAGAACGCAGTATCTGCAGTAAGAATACAGAAATTCCTCAAATCGTGATTCATCATAACACACGCGTGGCAAAGTAATGGTATCTACTTTGAATAATAACTTTGATATAACTTTGTAACATTATTAATTTATTGTATTGTCGGTAGAACTGAAAAATATGTTGTATCTAAATGCTGTCTCAATGGATGGATTTTTGATTTTTGTTTGAGGAGTACCTACCTAGTTGCAATGTACTTGTGCACTGTATTATGTTAGCTATAGTTTCTATTGCTTATGTATGTTGTTAAATATTGATATGATTGGAAGTGTTGTATTTATAAGTTGTAATTATTGGAATTATTATTAGGAATATGTTTCATGCTCCCCTCCCTTTACACAAGTGTCACTTTTTAAGGGAGGGTATAATGTAATTATACTTATTTAAGATAATCACTGTAGAACCTAAAAAAATGTATTGTTATTAATGTCAAAATTTCAATAAAATAAAAAAATAAAAAAAAAAAAAATTATTTGCACTGCATTTTAATTTTGCCATGTTACATATACCGCAAAGAGAAATAATATGAAACATCTTCCTTACATTAGATTAATAAGCTACTATAGCAGTTGTCATTGAACATTAAATAGTGTGAATCTGACTTTAGCATATCAACATGTAATAAAGCATAAAATATTCTTTGGAACTAACAGTTATAATTAAAATAAATAGCGTTTGAATCTATAATTTCAACTAATTTTCTGCTTTAAGTTTACCTAATGTACCTACCTATCGAAGATTGTTTTGTAAAGAGGAATCCATAGAAATGTATATGTTCTGGCCTGAGGCATATAGTGTACTGGCAATCCCTTGGAATCCAGTGTCTGGGAGGACGTATCTTTCCAGGAGTTGGGCAGATGATAGAAATAATGAACACTTGATTAAAAGTAACAACTATAATGTTTCACTAAAGAGAGTATCCTAAGCTTGCTTGTTCACAGCTGAGTCTTGAGAAATGCATGTGTAATCTTAGCAATTATGAAATTAGTCCAAAAAAAAAGTACGTGATGGGTTTCGCGTCTAACCATAATTTTGTGCAAGTATGTATCATCAATGTTGGTATCGCCTGACGATGGTTCACTGTGTGAGGTTATGTTATACATACAGTGATGTCTACTGACTATACTGTAGAATAGATAGACACTATAAGGTTCTAGATAGACTCTATATAGAATAATGAACTGCCAACTTATGTAATTACAATTATGAATAATTACTACTGTTATCTGTAATTAAAAACTTAAGTTTTCTTAATTATTACATGAGCTTGCACTCCAAACTATGAATATTAATTTATACATTTCATAAATGTAGATACACTACACACTCACAACACAAGCTTTTCTAGTTTATTGTGAAGGATACAAAGATGTATGGAAAGCACCTGTTTCCAACCACATGTAAACCATCTCAGCGTGTAAATTTACTGTGTTCCCAAAAAGAATTGTGTGATTCTATGTACATTCCTAGAAGTAAAATTATTTATAACTGTCGAACGCAGTCATAAAATTAGACCGAGATGGGACGACTACCTGCTTTATTCGTACCTTATGGCTCTGTCGTAAGTGCTAATAAAGCAGGTAGTCGTCCCTTCTCGGTCACATTTTTATTACTGCGTTCGACAGTTACAATTAATTCCATTATAGAAATCAGTCAAACCTAATATAATAACGCATAAACTGTCTGCGAAAATGATTTCTCATAAGAAATCAGGAGCCCATAAACTGGGAATAAAACCCGAAATGTAAAAGAGTTAGTGTGTAAACAGGAGTATGCATTTATACATTGATCTATGGAGTAGAGGTTTAATTCATTTGCACGCGTAAAGAAGTGCAAAATAATTTGTTTTATTAATACCGGGCGATAAAATTTGTATAGTCATACTAAATGGAGAATAAAACATCTTGGAAATATTAGTAAAATTACCGACATATCATCAGATATATTAAATAAATTACTAATATCATTTTATTAACACACCTCCTCGTTCACGACTCAAGAAGCGGAGAACTTCAATCAGAATGAACGCATCGACACATCAAAGAATAGATTAAAACAATAACATTAGCCTCGACCAATCAAAATATTATTAAAATTGAGATGATACGAGTATGTATCCAATCTATTCCAACATTAAATCTACTGTAAGTACTAACCTATAGAAATAATCTGGAAAGTACAAAGGGATGCGCAAATTCATCGATATTTTATGTAAATAAACTTTTTTTATTTATTTAAACTTAAAGTAAACAACAAACACATATAAATATACAAAATGGACATAGTACAGATTATAAAACGTTGTTCACTTGGGCGAACTTATCGTAGAACTGCGATTTCTTCCAGTTAACCCCAAATGTAAATAAACGTTATGTCGAAACAGTGAATGGATTCGATCACTTCATAAACATAAAAATGTTACGTAGGCTGTAATAAAAATTTAAAAACAATACTTGCTAATTTTATCGCAAGTGCCCATCTAGACAAAACGTATTTGGGTGAATCCCACAATGTTAACTATTAACTTCACATTATTTGAAAAAAAATAAAAAAATGAGTCTATAAAACACTAGATTAAAAAAATAGTATTCTTCTGGCTTAAAAGAAAGCTAAGAATTTGTATATAAGAGGCAGTAAAGGTAGTTATAAAAATTTAATCTGTATAAAAGAGAGGATAAAAATTTAATAGCAAACATCTAAAAAAAAATTATGCATGGGAGTACCTAACTAATGAGAATTATAAAAGTTGTTGAAAAATATTATATCGATTTGCTTAGAAAAATAGGTTTCGATTTTATTAACCAACATGATATTCTAAATGAACTATCATGAACCATCCCTACTTCATCCGTGAGTATTTATATAGGTATACAAAACATCAATCATAGAGTTACACTCATCATAAGACATTGTCTATAATTTAATAAGCCGAATGTATCAATGTTACAAAACTATTACTAATCCATTATACCTGTAATAACTTAGGAAAAAATACTATACTGACTTTAATATTAATTCAAGTCAATTCTCATAGGACCGTTCTCAGATTCATACAAATAAATGTATGTGCACCGAATGTAAAGAATCATTGTCTTTCTGAATCTCAAACACTCGAAGAATGTAGCATTTTTGTGTTGAAGTTAGTATAGCGCAGGCGGTAAAAGAATACATTGGATGTGAAAAATTTGCAGGATCGAATATTTTAAACATATCTACACTACATACAACGAAATACTTACAGTGTATGAAAATTTTACCTCAGGTAATTAAATGACGTGGTAATTAAAAAATAATATGAATTATTCAATCCCTTCGCCTCTCATTCATAAAACCATTCATTAGAACGTATATTCACATTAAAAATTGTAAAAACGTACGGCAGTTTAAAGAAATGTCAGAAATGTAGAAGATGGATTAGTATTGCTGGTACCGCCCCTGCACAAGTGAAGAATCGCCATATCTACCATCATCCTCAATATCATCAACTTAATTTGTAATCGTACAAGTCAGAATTGACTCAGAAAAAAATATTCAAGTATAATACCGACCTATGTACCTCTACTAAAAACCTCTACTTTATTGCGAATAGTACGAAATTCTGTATTATTTATTCAATTCTCGTGGTTTATAGGCTCTTGGAGTGATAGAAAACTGAAATTCTTGTCACTAGACTAGGTACGTCTAGAAAAAAGGCTAACCTGAGAGAATCATCATCCACCGATTCATAGATCTAGTTACTTATAATTCATTTTCATAATATTTTCCTTGTGTGTTTCCTGACTTGTGCGAATTGTGGAAGAATCTAAAAATATGTTACGTTCATGAATCCCTCACACCGACACAATATAATATGTCGGTCGTATAATCTCACCTTTCAATGATTTATGTTTTGACCGGCGGGCTTAAGCTGTTCAGGCCCATTTGGCGAAGCTAATTTAAGGCTAATTATATATTTACTAAATTAACACCTGTATAGATGGTGAAAAAAAGGCAACACAACCATAGGTACGTTCGAGTTCTCGGGTTTGAGAACCTGATATCTACTAATACATCGGATAATGTGTTGTAAGTTTAAAGTCATTAGGGGTGTTTAGAAAGCAATAAATGTCATGATATCCGATGGTTTTATTTTAAAAAGGGTTGGTTCCCAAGTTTAGTTGATTTACATTTAATAGATTGGCTTCTATTTTACAAAAAAAGTTTCTTATTAAAAAAAAATAATCAAACGCGGCATGAGGGGATAATATAGATAGAATATTACACATTTAAGCTCACTAAGTAAAAAGACTGACCAACGTATTATTGTGGGGAAAATACCTATATATGAATGTTATTAAACCTTATACTATAAAAGTAGTTGTCGATTTCTTCATTTCTTAAGGTCGAGAATAGAACATTAATTTTATCCATTTTGTCGAAAACATACCGGCTATATGTGGAACTAAAATATCTGTTAAAACAAGGATTATTGAAGAATTTAGGTGGGTATGTGCAGAATATTGATGGCCCTATCCCTATCCCTTGAGCGACACATCCAATCAACTGCCAATAAACGAACATCACTCAAACCCTTCATATTTTTATGCAAAAAGGTTTCTTAATGATCCTTCTAATGATTCCTTATCCGATATCAGCTAAAGCTCCCTCGGTCAAATGTCGAACTTTTGTTTTAACCGACCGACGATAATAATAAAACTGAATGGTCGGCGTGAATTCGCCGTAAAGTTTTATCGAAATAAAAACAGAACAAACAAAAAAAGTGCATCCACCAAAACATTCAAGGATTATCTTGCACCTCGACAAAAGTCGGCATCTACTACATGTACATGACAATTGCGAAAATTACCTATTGTCTTAACACATTACGATGAAAGGGCAGTATAAATTACTACCAACCAATGAACATTTTGACTAAACCAACAAACAACTAAATTAATTAAATCAAATTCCAATAGTCATCTAATTACTACAAAGCATTTAGCCGATAGTCTTCGCTCATCATGTTTGCAGGAATAGAAAGAGGGAAACCTTTCAATTGAAAATGTACATAAACATAACGCTTCATGGATGGTGAAACCTTGTAGTCTCCTTATGTTCCTATGAGGGATAATAAAAATTGTAATTTGAAAGTACGCATCGTTGCTAAACAAAGAGGAAATATATTAATGGTCAAATATTACAGAGTATATTACGGAGTACATGGTTGGCGCAATTGGTTGAGGCGGCAGTCTGTCGAGCAGGAGGTGCCAGGTTCGAACCCCGGCGCTGGCGATGTATTCCACACTTTGCGATACAGGCTTTTAGCCTAGTGCAAGGTGTGCAGGGAAGAATTTGGGTCTGTGTATGCAAGCCCAGATCCTTAAAAAAATGATCTCAAATGGTAGGTTGGTAAATATAATATTAAGTGTGCTCTTGTTTCATGGTATTATAATATAATTCTGCAAAAAGTAATTTCAGATATACAGTAGACGAGGAAGCCCAAGGCCAATGGTTGTCTATTTTAATGCAAACCTTTAATACGTCCTTAAATAATACAGCAGTGCTTCCGACATGAATTGATGGTATTGGAAACCGTGTAATCGTTAATGGTTTCGTCTGTTCTCTCATCTTTATGATGGCGAAATACATTCAGTAAACTGCAAATTATGACTCATACAAATATTCTCTCTTCCTATTGTAAGGTGTTTCTAGATGCAGTTATCATAATTTATTATAGAAGGTAAAACGAAATTGAATTTCTTCACTCTCAATAGAATTTACCTTCAGGTACCTACTAAATATTATTAAAATATAAGACAATAAAACCAAAAATATAATTAATATAACGATTTCTAAATACTGATATTTCAGGCACAATGCTTGTATTTTAGGCCCCGCGCATCTGAGCCTAATCCTGTGATATCCGTGATATCTGGATAGGTGAATTTTTCCCAGTATTAGTCTGATGAGTTTATATGTGAATCATGAATGATAATATGTAGACTCTTCTGGCTGATAGTACTGAAAAGTGTGTTGGCAAAGTCATTCCTCCGCGTTATAATATAATCATTATCTACGACATGTTGAACACAAAATATTTAAATCATGTCATCGACAATAAAAACGACCTAACCAAATTTGAATTGCTGAGTAGGTATATTATTATAGTTAAGTGCGATATAAATACCACCCGATTTAACATGAATATTATTAGGAGTAATCAGATTTTATGAATTATTAACCTATTAATGAATATAAAACAAATTATTACTACCTTATTAGAATAATGTAGGCAAATAACAAGCAAGAAGATACATTACAAGTTTAATACTGTGTCTAGTGTTATGTGGATATACTCGTATCAACTAAGTACATATTATATTAGACGAGGCATCATTACAAAACACAGCAGCCGCGTCTGATGCGATGTAAATCTCTCCTGTAAACACTGCATAATGTTTCTTTAAAAGGCTTTCAATTTAATGATAAGTAGCCATGACTAAACACAATCTAAGTAGCCTCTCTTTCATCCGTTAGCTATCTCTACCAATTACAAGACTTTATTACTGTAATAGCTTTTATGCAACGTTTTTTTTTAATAGGTACCTTTGTTATCCCATCAGGATTCCACTATAACTATCATAGTCTACAATTCTACATACCATATATTATGAGCTTTTCCATTTCTTACCAGCGGTTAACCAAAGTTTTTTGTCACAGACTACACATCTGATGCTCTGTTAACATAGTCTAAATAAAATTATTATACTATCAGCGAACGGAAGTAAAGGATGGGGTTGTGTTACCCTTTATCTAACGTACGAGTATATAAGAAATAATTATGTTCCATGTTTTTAGATAGGAAATTATAAGGTAGATTTCAACAGTATCAAAACTATTGTAAATACTTCTGTATTATAACAGATGAGGCTCTGAATATTTCCCTAAATGATAGGTACGTTTAAGATAGTCTATTAGTTGTATGATGTCTAGATAAATATATTCACAGATATTTAAAAGCTTTTGTGCTCATAGAGAACACGAAACAGAACGGATATTCAGTAATAATAACTTAGACTAGGTGTGGTATGTAAGTTAAACGCGTGTGGCCCTATAATTTGATATATCAACCTTTTATCCTATGTGTGAAATGTGATGGAGGCCTTAGATTCAACGGTTATTAGCAACAGTTTAGACCATTGAAAACTAATAAAAACAACCTATCATTAAGGCAAATTACAGCACCTTTTTATGACACTATCATTATCAATATACTGGCGATGAAACAGACGTATCAAAATATCTTCTTTTATGTTCATGAATGTGAGACATGCAACATACTCGTATATAAACACAGCCAACCCAATCCACTACACCAGTGATTCCCAAACTATGGTACGCGTACCACCAGTGGTACGCAACAATTATTGAGGTGGTACGCAAGCAGCCATGGCCATCGGACATACACAGTAACTAATTAGATAAAACGTTTTTAAGCCAGATATTTCCTATCTTGTCTCGAACATGCAGCACCATTTTTCGCACTAAGAATATTGTATTTTTTCCTATAATTAATAAATGATAATGTTGTCATAAACAGTTGTTGCAGTTTTTATTATTTTACCATTTCAAGGTTTTTTTTTTGACGGTTCCAGTTCAGTGGTACGCTACTGATTTATAATTTTGTGTGTGGTACGCGAAATTAAAAGTTTGGGAACCACTGCACTACACAATACTCTCTAGCAACCAACCAACCAACTACTATAATAATTTTGTTTCACTATTTTCTTGAAGTCAAATATTCGTGCATTTCTTTTCAATTTCATGTTGTACAGCTGTCACAATATAATACGATTCGTTCGCTTGTTAACAAATCTCATTAAAAATAATAATGTTACTTTAATAATGATTATTATTTTCTGGTAGGTATAACAAAAAAAACTATTTTGACATGAAAATGTTTAAAAGTCATACTTCTACATAGATGTTTTGACGTTTCTAACATAATATTAGTTGAATTTACTATAATGCTTGTTAAAACATTTATACATACTTCCACATTATGAAATCAGTTACTTAATTAAAAAATATCTTAAGTGCTTGGCACCAGGAATGACGTCACAGACATTTCCCACGGCATTAAGGTTCAAAATCGCGTGACAATCGCATGATAAAATGGTAAAAATAGCGTTTTTCCATTTTTTGGGGTTAATTTTGCATCTATCGAAAAACTTTTACGGTCATTCCCTAGATTTTAATGCATATTATCAGTAAGAAAAAAAATAACTCCACGACTTTCGGGAAACGAGTTTCCGTCTTTCGGAAAAAAGTACAGAGGTGTTTTTTAATTTCTTTTTTGAGAAATCTATACAAGATATAAAAAATCTTTTACGGTTATTCCCTAGATAAAGGTTCTTTGCATCTACCCTATTTTGTTCCAAAGCATATTTAGTAACGGTTGTCGAGATAGAAGGTCTCCCGTTTTTAGAAATTTTTGAAATGTCGGTATGCATACTCTTAATGTACCGTATGTATAAAAAAGGTGTGTATATTATATATAGAAGTAGTAGCTGTGAGTTTGTAAGCGATATTCATAATTCACACATTTAATTACTTGTCACGATGATTAATACTTTCAACGTTTATTAGATTTTGTGAAATTACCAGGTAACATGAACTAATTTATAAAACTGTAAGTGGAGTGGCTCGGGCTATATGTGCGCACATTTGTGTTTAGAAAGATAAATTCAAATAAAACATAAAAATTGATAACTAAAAACAGCATATTTCGAAGGTAAACACGAAAGACTACTACGCTGTTTAAAATCCACGTAATGTGTAATAACTATTAAACAGTATAATGGTCTTTCATTTTACCTTTGAAAATGAACTTCCGCCATGTAGAAACACACGTTCGTCGAAAATCTTACAAATAAAATGAATTGTTAGGAATAAAATTATGACACTTGTGTGAAAAATACAATTTTTCGAAAATTATTAAAAACGGTTATATTTTTTTTAATTACAACGTTTTAGATTCAAATTTAAGTTGGATGACTTTTTCATTTTTACGACTGACAGTTGTTTCACGAACGGCATTCATTTTGAGATATCAATACTGCGTGCTCTTTCCCGCTGCGCGCAGTTACCCTGAGCGACTCTACTACGTGTGAAATAATGCCACACAGACGTGCAAGTCTCGTGCTTCCGAAAATTTGTAACGAAATCCGTCATGTAGAACTAGACATACCACGACTATCTACGCTAACACGAAATTTTTCCTTGAAACGAGGGGATAAGTAGATAAATATGTAGTCATATTTTGATTCGTAAAACTATACAAAAGGAAGAGAAACTCTATCAAATCATGTTCTTTCTTCGTGACCAAATATAAGGAAATATTTTTTCTTAGCCTTCTTTTTCACGCAACTCTATGGTATATTGAAGGAAAATCGCGGGATTAAGGCCATTCACATCCCAGGGCAGCTCAGGCGCATCCATAGCGGCCTCTTTACCCGCACTTCTAGGCAAATCTTATTAAGAGGTGGGCTCAGGGTTAGCCTTAAGGAGCCCCCTGGCAAACCCCACCCCTAAATTACATTCCTTCAGTGTCCTTATGCAAGGAGGTTACAATTCATTACTCTATGGTATAGCATGTATCATGCATTCTTCGGTAACGTTGGGTACTGTACACCCGTACACCTGTCACTCATTACCCCATACCATGTGATATGCAGCGATGTTGATGACATTCTTAACAAAACCTTTACAATTTAACTTTTTAATGTTACGGATCATCTTTTTGTAAAATGTTTTTATAAAAAGAAAATTCTTACAAAATAAGAAGTAGCAACAATGTTTTAGTTGCACAGTGTGATTTAAAAGTATCTCCTTTCTATACAATGAATTACCTGTACAGGATATTGCGCAGTGAGGATAATGAAGGAATTATTATCGATCTGACGTGTCCAATTCATGTGATAAAATTATAGGGCGGTGTTACATACTTTGTGATCATACATTGTAAGTTATGTGTTATGGCCTTAACGCTTGCAGTGTATCAATGAAATAAAAATAGGTTATAGTCTTCATTCGCTAGTATTTAAAAAATGCTATACGGTACAAGCAAAGAGATGCATGTAGAAATAGGACAATCTGAAATCTACTATCATCTGTGATAGATAGGATTAAATAGATTGATTGCTCACGCTGCGACAGTAAATTACAGATACCTCGACGGTTTTTTCATACAAAAACTACTTCATCCTGAAGATGCGAGTAGTATGGCTGTCGAATGTCGAGAAGCTCGGTCATCCAACCATTCTAGCCTCAGTGAGGAAAGCCGAAAAACAAACGACGAAGATATAGACTGACTGATTTTGGATACTTTTTCTATGTATAACCAAAAAAGTGACTTCATTTTTATTTGTTGTTTATCAAAAATTTATAAAACCGATAGATATTTTTAAAATAAAAAAGGGTCTGGGCTGGTATATATAGGAGCACAACACCGAGTAATTCTATTAATTGGGTAATGAAAATATATCCAGACGTGCTATGCGATTTTAAACGAAAAAGGGAATAGAAAAACTGGCCTGGTCCGATCATGTCGACCAGATCCTCAAGGACGGACGCGTTTTGAGTAAAAAGAATCGAAGAGCGTGTATGACAAATTGTGCGAATGTGACGGAAGCTAGGAGTGTGTGTGTAAGGATAGGGCTGTCTGGCGCTCTGTCTTCTCTGCCTACCCTGCAAGGGATATGGCGTGAGGCTATAGATGGATAGGAATTAGTAGAAAAAAATCACAGTATCAGCAAATCTTTTCCATAAAGTATTGTATGATTTTTTTATTACCGTCTCAAAGGTTGTTATCTCCTGAATTAATAAGTACCCACCTAATATATAGGTAGGTGCAATTCATATCGGAGAACGAACGTCGGAAGGTGGTGTTCGATAGTCGATTACCTCAATATTGATGTGTTACCTGTTACAATTATTATGATATGATACGAGGCTATATGACAGATAGAGGCGGCAGACATCAAAGGATGAAATCTGAGTAGAATATATTACTAGGTATATTATCTGTGTATATAATTATCTGAATTATATTCATATCTACGTGGTTACGGTGCAGTGTAATACAACAATCGTAAAGGGTATTATTTTCTTCTACTATTTCCCGCAACATGGCAATCCAGTAAGTAGGTATAGATTATACTTACACACACACACAAAAACCATAAAGATGTTCATTTACTGGTAAGATTCGACTTAGCTAATTAATGACTTGCGAATTACTTGACATATGTAGATCGTTTAAACCAAGTTGTATTGTGACTGTAAGTATCTGAATCTGAACACCTAAGGATCTTACATAACTGAATTAGATTGTTGTATTTTTTTCCACTTTTTGAAGTAAAAAAATTGTATCATGAATTCAAGAAGATGGACAAAACCAGTGACTTTAATATAGAAAAAAAATACTGCAATTTAAATAGTAATTAATATGGAAAACAGTATTTTCCAATTGCATAAAAAGTAGTAAGAAATTTTACGGTGAAATTACAGGTATTAAAATGAAATTAGTACAAACCTGTCGAAATCTGTTAATCTTGACGAGTCTCTGAAGCCTTTTGCAAATGGATTACTGTCTATTTTCAATTTGGTTATAAGTTGATTCTGATAAGCTGTCACAGCTGTGAAGACACTCTCAGGGAAGATATAACTCCTGTATTGTTCCTGCTCCAAGTCTGTGATGGGTCCGCTGCAGTGTTCTCTCCATTTGATTATGTGTATTCTTGGCTGATATCTGTGCATCGAGTTCAGAACAATCTGTGAAAAAATGAGAAAAAAAATCAGTTAATTTTCATCTAGTCACACAGATGTCTCTAGTATCATTCAATTAATGTCATGAAATTCTAAAAGGTAACCCTTGTAGGTAGAAATGTTATAAGGTAACGAATGCCATTAACGTGAAATGTTTAGAATGTTAGTTAATTATTTCGCCCTGTTCATGTTTCAGCCCCATAAGTTTTAACTCTGGCACGGAATAATAACAGTTTGTACTGCAGACCATAATAATTATTATCAATCTTTGCATTCTTTCAACAAATTTTTGTATAGAATAAATACTTGGTGTATAAATTCTATTAAACTCTAATGGCTTGAGCCATAATTATGTATTTTTATAACTACCCCTAAAAATAATTAAATAGTTCTAACTCATAATTAAATTAATTTACAAAACAATGTAACGCTTTCCTTGTGGTTGTATATTAGATAAAACTTTATAGGTACAACCGTAATATATTGATGTTTACAATGTATAAAAATATTTTTAGTAGCTCTAAATAGTTAGTTTATATGAGGATTTCAGTAAAATGGGTTCTGTGTTATTAACGTGGTCGCCAAATCCGTGCCCCAGTCCAAATGCAAAACGATCTATTGTAGACTTTCGAGAAAACCAACAGTATATGAACTTCTTTTGAGCTTGACAGGCATCAGACATTAGCCCCATCGTCGACTTTTTGATCCTATGATAGTCACAAAGCCTTCGGAACAAGTTCCATCTGAGTATTTTAAAGGCTAAAAGTTCTCTTTGTATTCCAAAGAAATCATATACCTTTATTTATTGTAGAAGAAGTTTACACGTGTTGGAATAAATGGAAGCCATCAATATTAACTCCTGAAATTCTCCTCATCGAGTTAATTACATTAGGTAATAGGTGGGTAAGTAGGTACCGGGTAGGTAGGTGGGGTATTACCCGATATTAATTTACTTTTCTTTTCCGGGGTGTGTAAATGTTAAGGGATGTTTTAATACCCAACACATATTCGGGTAACTTAAAATATTTACAAATCAATTAGAACTTCACTTCTCTTTATATTCATACTACAAGTATGCAAACTGTACTACGCGATGTTAGAAACGATGATTGGTTGAATTTGCTTTTTTGCGTTTTATAAATGAAACCCGTACCCGCGAGTATGTGAAATGATATACAAAACCAATAGAGGAGAAAATAAGAGCAGTTAGCAAGACCTAAAAACAATGATGCAATTATTTGTACTTATTTTATGGTGGGCATTATTATGAACAATAAAAACAATTACATATGTATTCCCAAAGCTTCGTTTTGTGAATGATTTTATATGAAAAGCTGTGTTGTGTGTACTGTGTAATACGTTATGTATATCAATAAAAAAAATGAAACAAATTATTTCAAGAGATTTATGAACGAGACTTTTAATTTATTATTGCGATATAAATTAAAGTTATCTTATTTTTCGTTGAGTAAATGTTAGTCATTTATATTTGTGTTATGAAATATTGTGTCAAATTAGTTCACTTCATAGCCGCTGTTAGTTAACGACTTATAAAGTCAAAGGAGTATAAAATGAGGCAACTTAGGGGTTGATTTCGGTTGGGAGGGATGTTGGGGATGGGCCAAACCAACCAACTGTACAAAACTGAAATACCGTTTAATATTATATAAAAAAATATTTGAGTATCGCAGAGGATTATTTCTTTCACATTTCGAAATAAATGAATTTGTTGTCTTGTAATATAATATAACTACGTGCATGCTGTGGACGCTCGTAATTGGGGGGTTGACCAGAAATTTGTGTTTGATATTTTTAATTTATGTTTACCTATCTGTCAATCCTCTGTGAGTGTGTCAATAAATAAATAGATAAATAAATAAATAAATAACTCTAGAAACCGAATCAAAAGATATAGAACTACGTCAAAATACACCGATATTTTACAAATAGGTACGAGTGCCACAGAAAATAAAAAAAGAAGTCCTTAATTGTACTGAATTGGACATGTTACGTGATTCTGGCAGGTCCGTTGTATTTTTCAGCAAATGATGGTGCTTATGTACTTAGTTTTTTTGACGTATCTGATAGGCCAACCAATTCATACACTGCAGCAGCAAAAACAAAACCAAACAAAGTATAGAAAAAACAGAAAATAATTGTTAGCATAAAAAATTAATGAATAACTAGAGCGCAATATGAAAATTTGTTCCCTAATGTTTCCTAATTACCCACATTAAATACGATACTGTCTTATGTGTATGTACACCCAGGTGTGGTGTCAAAGGTGGTACGTGGGGGGTTTCAGTGAGGGAAAGTAATTAGCACGCCACTGGCCGTCAGTATTACGGGAGGTACAAAGTAAATTTAGGCTTTTTTGGCTCGCCGCCTTCCACCGCCACTTCCTACATCCCCAGGGCTTATCAACACATTATACCTTGCTAAGCAGACCACACAACCAACCAAATACTTACAACCTGTACTTATCTACTTATACTCCTATATAGAGGTACTTCACTTTTATTTTATTGTGGAATAATTAGTATCGTTAGCTACTTTGTGCATGAGGTAATTTAGAATTGAGTACATACTTACTGTTAATGGATAAATATTACAACGAGTCAATACTTTGCAAATACGATACATTACATTTTATTGGCTAATTAGTTACCTAGATTTATTTATCGTTTGCAGTAAAGATTGCGAATCTAAAAACGTAATGTTTATTGTTCTAAATAAAATTGGTACAAATGACGTAAGTAGGTGTAGCGAATTGGGAATAACTAGGGTGTCGATTGATTTTTAAAAAAAGATTGGTCTTCAGCAAGCACATGCACATCTTGTTATTGTTGATAGATGTTTCACCGCATGTCCTCGATCACCTGGTCCATGTAACTACATACATCGGAGGACTTTATCAATCACTCTCTCAACGATGGCACAGAGCAGGCCAGGGTGTCTGGTGTACCCATCCAACTGGATCGTTGTTGGACGACTCTATTTAGGATGTGTCTTGTTTCTCCAACCATGCTCAATACCTCGCCGTTTAGGATGTGATCTGACCAATCAATCCTCGCCATGCGCACGTAGATACATTATAATAATACGTAAGTTACATTTGGTTACTTCAGTAGATACATTTATCCTAATCGTTTGTGTACGAATGCTCACTACGCCGTTTGTATTCTGTCTTACAGACAATTTACATGGCTATATAATTTGATAATATTGAACGTACAAATATTCTACGTTAGAATAGTACTACACTACTACATATAGTGTGGGTTCAACAATATCGTGTTGTGGTTGTGAGTGAAAGAATTTCCCCTATAGTTTCCCTCCACATACACCCTCCACGCCTGCGCACCTCAACACGACACTAAACACTAAACATCCCCTTCCACCCTCCACTAGGAGATGGGATATGTTGAAACACAGTGATAAATTGTGGAGATTCCCTCCAACTAATGGACGACACAACCTTCTAGGTTTCAGGTAAAGAGAAGACGGTTTAGACACTTTTACACGTTTCACAGACTATAACGTATTTCATTTTTTATATCTCACTTGTACTTGTAACACATAAAGAAGGCGGTTTTCTATAAAGCTATACCTGCAATATGTTAGTAGATATCTACTGAGGTCTGGATCGTATATTTTCTTAAGCTTTTAACTCCCTGTAAACGCTAACATTGGCAAGATCTTTATATTAATAAGCTGTTAACATATTTAACATACGTGATTTCATTTTCAATATTGCCTGAAGATTATTATTTTTTCCCGAAGATCTAACGATTCGCTCGTTGATTTATAGAGATACTGTTCTTGATTTTACAAATAAAAAAGGCCAAATATGTATATTCTTAATTGCACATTTCACAGCAGGATGATTGGTGTTGTGAAGTATGTATTGAATACATAAAAAACTTCATAAATAATATTAAAAATCAAATACAGACCGAATCGATAATGAAGAAGTATTCGTCAGGTGTGATGAATAAACACATTCAGATAAAAAGTGAAACTACGAATACTACAGTTGTCCAGGCAAGGAAATAAAGAAACTTGCTGCTCCAAAAACGCTTGATAAAAAACTGGGTAGTAGTAAAAAAAAAGTACGTACATTAGGTATCAATTTGTATTGTTGGGGGTGCAATTTCATTTTTTCATGAAATTTTGTGAAAAGCGAGGAGAATTGGGCGCAGGCGGGGAAATGTAAATCTATTAAAAATTAATAATATTTTGTACAATATTTTTGTACCGGAGAAAATTACTATGATGGCGATGTTAAATAATAAAATTTTCGTTTCGTTTTCACAAAGTGTTGTTTCGTGGCGGTGACTAGTCAAATATTCATGACATCAACGTTTCTATTTTCTTTTCTTCTTTTTGACAAAACAGTTGAAGGGAGAAAACAATTGGTGAGCAAACAAAAGAAAGGCGTCACAAACAAAATATAAACGTTGGTGTGTTATTCTGTTCTCATTATGAATTCTATTTGAAAGGGTTGTTAGGAATAATATTGCTTTTAATAATAACTTGTCACAGTTAAATAACTTTATAAAAGACAATTAATATTTCCAAAGGAGAAAAACGGTTGTTTTTTTTTTATATAAATATTCAATTACTTAATAACTGACTTCAATTTTGGAGGAAAATTAAAATGTTTCATTTAAATAATTATACGTTTTACGTTGAATATTTGAAGATTTTTAAATTGTAGGTATGGAATATTCCTCGCACGAGTTTTCATTTCAAACATTTTTTCTTGTACATACACACATACGTACCTATAGCCACATTTAGATTTTTAGATAGTAGTTATGATTAGTATCCAGTTCTGTGAGTTACTAACTACAATAATATTTTTAGTATTAGGTTGGGGTTGACTGTAAGATATTGGTTTTGCAATAAGTCCGCCTTTTGACACACTATAATTGTCTTGTTTTTGTAACTATGTATATTTTCTCTGGACAATAAAGATTTATTTATTTATTTAAGTATCTGAATGTTGAGTGAGCCAAACAAGACAGGTTCAAAAGGTATTGTAGTAATTTGTTATGCTGGTCCCACATCTTAGAGTATGTAATTAAATTCGTGTTATGCAAAATAGTGCTGTGACTAGGTAGTGGGTATGTTTGTTTAGGGGTAAAAATATGAAGGGTTCACAGGAAGGTTGTCAAATTATGCGGTGCACAGGTGAATTAAATATCCTGGGGATGTGAGGAGGCGCGTAAAAAATGGCTATTGTCATTGGGAGCCAACAGGAGGGTGGGTCGTTGCCAAGCAACCATAACTAGAAGGGGTAGGGGCGAGGGGGACCAAGATGGCCGACAAACAGGCGGGAAAATGACGCAGCCGTTTCCTCTACGAACCGTAGAGGGCGAAAATCGTAAATAATAGTAATAAACATGTCAAAGCAAAGCGCATTGTTAAAAGAGACAAAACATTTCAACATGGAATGAAAATTGAATATTCGCACGAACGACACCTTTCTCTAAACAACTATTTTCTTTCAAATACCTACGTTAAAACCTTTTCAAGTAGGGGTTAATTTATGCAAAGATGACGTAAACAAAGGAATAATTTCAGTGGCGTGGCACTTTGGAATAAAAGTATACTAACTATCTACAAATTAAATTCATTTTTGTGCTAATACATGACTCCTTTCGATTACTAAATTCTCAACTAATGTTTTTACTGTAATGTAGTGAGGAAATTTATTAAAATGAGTGAGAAAAGCATATAACCCTTATTACTCCGTGGAGAATTGTCATGACGTGAACCGAGCCAATTAGTTGCGTAAAGTAACGTTTACTGTAAAATACAACGTTTCAGCGATAATAATTTTCTGTGATTTTCTAATTTATTCTACGATGAAAACTATTAGGTCACAATAAATAAACATCGTGACAACTACGTTAAAATTAGGTATAATTTTGAGAATATTATAGGTTGGTATAATATATCCACGTCTTTCATCACGAAGCCTGAACATTTATGAAAATTATAATATATTTGGAAGAAAATATTTGATAATTAATTTTAACGGGCATAAAAAACTGCAAGGTGTTTACTGTTTACGTACGTGAAAAGTATGCATTCAATACTAGATATTCAGATTTGACTTTACTGGACAATTTTATCCAACAAAACTGTATGTACCTATATGAATACGATATGGAACTATTGCTCAATAATTTTTATTTATGTTACTAACACCATCGACGAAATTTCAAAGTTATAAGACATGTCGGTATTCCTACAACTACATACATATATCATGTTAGTGTGTGTGTCATATCACATATATAGTTTGCTTATAATGTATTCCTGCATACTATACTATACCTGCATCAGGGCCGGATTTAGGGGAGGGCAAACGGTACAACTGCCCAGAGCCTCCACAAATCAGGGGCCCCCATAATAGAGACTTCGAAAAAAAAAATCCAATTCAGACTAGTAAACAACTTTTACCGAAGGTTTCGTTCGTTAACGCTGAAATTTAATTTCAGATCATTCTTGTTTTCGATTATATTTATATGTTTGTTAAATAATAAAATAATCTCTAAGTACCTGGTTTCACAACAAGTTATTAATTGGAAAACTCGACTGAAGAAAATTGTCCATTTTATTTGGAAAATAATTTGCGGCCAGGGGGCCTCCACTTCTTTGTTGCCCCGAAGCCTCCACACCTCTAAATCCGGCCCTGACCTGCATGATTTATATTACCAAAGTTAGGTATTGAATTTATCGCACATCTATGGTGACATAAATTGTGTGCAGTCCTCGCATAGCAATCTAATTGTAAAATAATGATGATGACTTGTATAATTACGTGCAAACATCACATTAGATTGTAGTATTAATTAAAGCAATCTTTTGTACCTAATTCTATTATTTTATATTATTTATATACATTACTGTAAAACCCCGTGTGTTGGTTTAACCAAACTTCGGATTTATGTGTTGGTAAATGTAAGGTTTTCTTTTATGAAAAAGTAAAGATTCTTCGAGTTTTTAAATCCATCAAAGTTTGGTACATACGAATTTCACTAAAGACGATTAGTAAATTTGGTTTTGGGAATAAAACAGTATTCCTATCTAATCGCGTATTACAACTACCCATAAGTCAAAATATTTACAATATTTACTTATGATTTTCTTTTTGTTTTTTTTTAATGGATCTGGGCTTGCATACACAAACCCAAATACTTTTCTGCACACCTTGTACTAGGCTGAAAGCCTGTATCACAAAGTGTGGAATACATCGCCACTGCTTGGGTTTGAACCTGGCACCTCCCGCTTGAGAGACTGCCGCCTGCGCGTCAACCAACTACGCCAACCATGTACTCTTTGATCTTAGGTACTATTTTTTATTCATTAGCAACCTAAGTAAGTACTAGTACCTAAGACATAATTTAAAATACTATACATCTGGCATAACAATTTTTCATAATTTACCGGGTCCCTAATATTAGCTGAGTGAATAGTATAGTAAAGCTAAAGGTACTTAAAACAGTTGGCACTATAATTATTAAGAGTTCTCAAGTATTACCAGAAAATCTTAGGAATTGCTCTTGATCGAAATTTTACTGTAACATATCTTTACCTAGATAATAAATATGATATTATACATACGTAGTAGAGATATGCATAATACTGTAGAATAGATCTATCATGCGACTACATCTAATTATGTCTATACAACATTTACGGCGGATTTCAAAACAGTATCTTGAGAATGAATTGCCACTAGGCATCATACGAAGGCTTTTTATAAGAAATAATGAGACTTAATTTAGACAGACATGTCTCGTAAGTGTAATACTCGTATGTTAAAATAATAAGTTGCTCGTAGGTGTTTCATATAAAAATCACATCGAATTATAATATGTAGTACAGAGAAGTTTTTGAAAGGCAGGAAAACATAATAGAAAAATTCAGCTCCTTTTCAATGAGGTCATGTTTTTTTTCATACCTATACCTACACATATTTTCTGGTTACGCGTCATTACAATAAGATGCCATTCGATATAATATAGAATATAATAGTAGAAGGTATATATTCTAAGCCAAAACGTCCCAAGGACCCCATCATGCGATGAGACGTTTTGCTTTTATTTATTGTTTAAATATAGGTATATATATCTACGCATTTTCATACATTCTATTTCTGTGTGTGTGAGAAATAAAATATACCTACTTATTACAAATAAAATATAATTTTAATATTTTTTACGTGAGTGAAAACTGCTGTTGATGTGTCGCCCTCCCGCGGTGATCAAGTCAGACTTCATGATGATCTCTGCTCCTTTTCTTCTTTAAAATATTATTACATGTTACCATCATTGGCTTACTTATCTATATATATAAAGTAAAGTCTGATTTTTGTAAGTGTTGTTTTGTAAGTGCATAACTCTCGCATTTTACGATGGATTGCTGCGAAAATTTAGAACAACATTTGCGTTAATAGAGGCTGCGTCCTAACGTCGCCGGTTTTTGGAACAAAAAACTTTTCCTAGGAGAAGCCATGGTGATGAGGGGATCCAAGAGTTGTGTGGGGTCGAGTGTGGTATCCTATGAAAGGACGTTGGAAAAGAAATTCAGATCTTTAGTCACATTTTGTCCAGCTCAGCAAATTTGCCGATGCGAAGAACGAGTAACTCATCTAGTTTAAAGATAAATGTAAGTTCAAAGAATATTGTGTGCGAGTACTGAGTATAGTTGTTTTGATTTTGACCTATGTTACAATAATCCTATAGTCTGGTGCATAATATTGATTCACATTGCGTAGGTAATCCTATGCGTAAAATATTACATAGTTACAGTCAATATACAGCAAAGTGTAGTACCTAAGTGAACCTACATAAATCTATATAACATGTAATAGATGTACCTAGATACATGGGCGTCGCCAGGGGGGCAGGAGGGGCAGTTGCCTTCCCTCGAGATTGGAATAGGTATATATATTTTTACATACTAAATGATAAAACCTCACAAAAAATCACAATACTACCACATATTTTTTCATCATATCATAAATTTTCTAAAATTTGTATGAAAATCCAACAGTTTCTAAAAAAAATTGCCTGCAGCACTATTTTTTATTACTTTTTTATAGAAAACATCTTTCATACATATTGTTGTGCAAAGTATTACTATATACATTTTCAAATTAACAAACCACATCACGACCTTCTTCACTATGTCTCGCAAAAAAACTGCGTGCGGCGCTATTTACGCATTTTTTATGCTATATCGCTTTTCAAACATTTTGTGCCCCCCCCCTAGTCCGGGGCTAGCGACTCCCATGCCTAGATATCTACCTAATATTAAGACGAGCACCAAATTACTTGTCATCATAAATCACTAATTTACATATTAAGTGAATGAAGCGTATTAGGCATTACAGCGCAATATGCTATTATATTATTATTGCTACAACCTGTATTCAAATGTCAATAAATCATTACTAGAATCCACCTAATCGATTATAATATCACATACTACATACCATATAACAGCATCTTAATATCACACACATTAATTTAATAGAGTACTTATATACTCTATAGGTTAGGTGAACATACAATCTAGCCTAGCAGGCGCGAAGCTACCTAAGACCACGATTCCCATCGAGTTACATTTTGGATAAAATGATAGGTATAATAGTGTCTAATCTGACCTAATCCCATAAGAAATGTTATCTCCGGCTTCCCTTCTGCAGAAATCCACCCTTCGCCACTGAGATCTAGTCAAGTACTTATTTCATTTACTTCTACCAATATCATATTCAGGATTCATACATAAAATCAAAATTGCTGTAAAACTGTTTTTTTGTTTATAATATCTCAATTTATTATTGTTTATTATTCGTGGACCATTCAGGTAGGTGTACTCGTCAGTTTTACAAAATTTTACATTAGGTGTACTTAATAACTAATTGATTGAGATACACAGTATGGGAATTTGAGGTGGTCGGTAGCCTGGTTGGTAACGCGCTCGACTGTTAATCCAGTGGACGCGGGTTCAATCCCCGACTTACTCCATTTCTTTTTAATCACATCAAGCTTTTAAGCTTTCTGTGAAGTGTACAAAGATGTATTGGGTTTATTTCGATAAACCCAGATTCATTTAAAAAAAAATAAAAAAAAGAGTCCAAAAGTCTCTGTTAGCATTTCGTCAGGAACATTTCATAAACTAAGGCTGGCCACAAACGTCCCGAAGTTCAGTTCCGGAATCGACCGTTTTGCAAAAAGGTTCCGACCAAAACCTCTTTCTGAATTTAAAATCGGGGTGACGCTGAATTCAGAGAGAGGTTTTGATCGGAACCTTTTTGCAAAACGGTCGATTCCGGAACTGAACTTCGGGACGTGTGTGGCCAGCCTAAGACGTATATTTGACGTTTCATGAAAACTACAATTTTCTGTGACGACTCCTGAATGTACTCATTATCTAAGTTTTAGAACCATGCTTTAAAAAAGATTTAAAAAAATATGGACTAAATTATAATATTATAGATGTGATTAAACACAACATTATTAGCTGCAGGTATATTAAAAGTTGTTAAATTATCCAATACCATTTAGTAAGAAGGCATCCCAGAAACTAAAATGACAATATAAAAAGATAGTGTAGGTGTTTACAAGTTTACTTAAATAGTTACAAATAAATCAATCAAGTTCACATATACATACCTATATCTACCTACCTAATAAAAAACAAGGTAGGTAAACCCTCCACCTACTAATATTATTACCTTAAGATCACCAGATGTTATTGCATTCGATAAAAAAGTTAAAGGAGTGTGAGAGATAACCCGAAAGGTCTACCGGGTGTGAAATAAAATCATCAAAATTAAGTTTTTAAAGTAAGTACTTAAGTTAATTGAATTAGATTAAGTTTTATACGTAGATTTGTTCCTTTTAAAACAAGCGGTGAGGTAAAACTATTGGTGCAATATTACAAAGTTTGTATGTAATTATGTGTAAGTACCTATAGATATCTAATTATTGTTTGCCTACCTTCATATACTTTCGTGACGAAATCTCGAAAAGGTGAAATTGAATTGGAATCGCCTGAAAGATTGAAAACAACCTAGCATGCACAAACCCACACGTTTCCCTATAGCATGTATTTCACAGTAATGTTGGTTTATATGGCTTGTGCCGTGAAGTCAATGCGCCCGCTACACACTCTCGAGTAACCACGACCTTTTGGTGTTCATGAGTAAAAAGGCGTCAACGGTCGGTTACGTACCCGTCAAGACAAACGTTCCATCCGCACCCCTTTTTACTCATGAACACCAAAAAGTCGTGGTGACTCGCGACCGTGTAGCGGGCGCATTAGATACATTGTCAACACCGAGACTAGAACTCGCACTACCACCCATTCTGGCACAAGTACCTACCTACCTACCCTCCATCCTAAACGTAAAATTCGTAATGTTGACCCATCAATTAATATTTTTGTTACGATTCGTACAAAACACGACAGCGTTACAAATTGACGAAAAAGTGATATTATATAAACGTGTGATCAATAAAATTATAAAAAATCAATCGAACAAATCAGAGGAATGTGATCTATACCTCAATATATTTATCACTCAATCTATAATCAGTTGTAATGTAGCTAACCATTTCGTCCAATAACAAGACCCATTGTCAGGTGTAACAGTGTCATATAACATGCACTACCTACTACCAACAGTACCAACTAACGACTCTATAATAAATGTACTAAAGCGATCCATAATAATATAAATCTGTTAGAACAAAAAGGATACAACATTAAAAAGAAAAAATATTACGACGTTTAAAAGAACTTTTTATGAATGGGATGTAATGCTTGGTTTGAAAATTGTATTTTCTATACACTCACCAGTGTCAGTTTTTTTTTTGCATTACGAGGGGAGTTCAAAGTTCAAAGAAGGGAGTGGGTGTCGCCAAGAAGGTATTTTTCAGGACAAATATTTGACAACCTTAGTACCTGAACACATTTACAAAAAATAGGATAGATACATTGAACCTTTCTCTAGTGAATCACTATAACAGAAGTATATTGCATAGATTCATGGGAAAAAAATCCTTTAATATTTTTCAAGGGAAATAGCTCGCTTCCAGAAAATCGCAAACAATTTTTCGTAGTGATAGTATGCGTTAAAACCATAATTATTTATATTCAGCTGTAAAACAAGACCCTCCCATGTAAAAACATAGCTTTCTATAGTTAGTATCGTAGAAATATTAAAAATTCAATTCATAACACCAAAATACATTAAAATTTAATATCTCTAAGAAAAAACATCATAGGTATCAAAGTCGTGTTCCAGGTGTGGGCCCCAAATTAGCGGGCGGTCTCCGTCTATCAAAATGTAGGATCCAGAATGTCTACCCTGGCACTATTTGAGAAGACCCTAATCTATAAAAATATCACATGTTATTATAATATATAGGACGGTAGGTACTTGTGTTTACTACCAACCCTTTGAGAAATAAAAAAATATATTATTTATTTATTCCCGATGTTTATCTTTTTCAGTCGGTTAAAGTTTTTTATTCGACTTTTTTTTCTAAAAAATGTCATTGTTATGATGAAACGAAAACTAAAGAATTTTATCTCAATTTTTATTGTTTGATATCAAAATTCTATTGTGGAATTTTGGTTTGAATGATTTGAAAGGTGTGTGAAGTAATTTTATTACTTTCGATTTTAAAGATATAGGTAAAAAATAATATACAACGTAAGAAATAATATAACTTTTAACTATATTTACACCCAAACCTAAGACGTTAAAATAAAAAAAAATATATTCAATACTAACTATTCTAAAAATTAGATAGCTAATAAGGGTTATTATGGCTACACAATCTCCACGCATTTTTAAAAATATCATCATTTAGGTGGTCGGTAGCCTGGTTGGAGTGGTTGGTAACGCGCCAGTGTACGCGGGTTCGATCCCCGATGCTGTCTTACTCCACTTCACGACACAAGCTTTTCAAGCTTACTGTGAAGTGAACAAAATGTATTTGGGTTCATTCTGTTAAACCCAGATTCATTTAAAAAAAATCGTGTCAAATGGAAAATCCCGGTTCAAGTTCCAACTTTGAGGATGTATTATACTTGTACATCTCAAATACAGGTATCCTTACTGTGATGTATACGTATAAATACTGAAACATACCTATTATAAAATTTATTTCATAACTTACTACAGAATATAAAATTTGAAATTACCTTCCACCGAAAAATTCAAAGTAAATTAAATCGCTATTAAAATACCTGATTATATAAAACGGTGATTAATATTTATCTCGCAAAGTGTTTGGAATTTTTACTTGGAAAGTAGCAGCCGTTATAAGAGGCCGATGACAAATATCTTGTCGCCATTTGAGTTATGAGATGTACAGTGTGTAACAACCTCACACGACACATGAAATAATGTAGTTACGATATAATCTCCGACGATATCTCTTCCACACACCACCTAGGTAACTCGACCAATCAATTTTATTCTAAGTAATCTCTATTTAAAATTCCTACATCCGTCACTCTAAGCACACTGCACACACCTACCTGAATGTTCATCTGATCAACGGTATTCCGTAAGATGACAAGTATTTAGTCATAAACGCCATGAAGGTGTCACTATTTATATTCGTCAGTGCAATTATAAATTAATTTCTAAATGTTGAAGATTTAATCCTTAAGATGATTGAAAAGCAATTATGATAAAAATGACAAAGTTACATGGAAAAACGTAACATCGATGAAAGTACTAAGAATTTGAAATAAGTTGTATTCATTTCATCATATACTATAGCTTTTGTACTCAACGAGCTTGGGCCTGGACTTATGTAGGTCTAATGCAAGCACTATTGCATACATGTTCTTTTGTAACTTGTCAACCGTAAAAGGTATTTGATTTTTTAATAGCCAATGTCCTAACTGTGATATCTTTATTTATATTTCTCTTAACATTGTTTTAACTTTATCAATATTCCTCAAGTCCACCAGTGAATGTGGAAAGGCAAATTTATAATTCCATTAATACAATGTCGATTAATCAGCAAAGATTGAAATCTTAGCAATTTTCTAAGTAGCTAATTGATGTTAGTGTAAATAAAGTAGTGGAACTTTATGTACCTAACTAAATTAAGTAGGTATTAATAATTTTATAGGTGTGGGCCATAAATCAATCGTGAAGATATATTGAAATTGTTTTTAAAACAACAAACAGTTGCAGGTGGTCGGTAGCCCAATGAATTGCTACTTACCAGTGGCATTTCTTTTACACCGGAGAGAGCATCTGATTAACACTAAAACTAGAGGCAGCCAGAGGTCAAGCTTTCCCTTGAAATGCGAGAATATCCATTTCATACATATTTTCGTATACATATATTATATATTTTGTATGTCACGTTTTTTTGTGTATACATCAAATCTTTCTACAGATGATAATTGAATACTCAACAGATACCTATATAGCGAAGGTTGGACGTTCCATCAGGATTGTGACTGATCGTCAGTTGGCTTAATGATGAGATCGCTCTAGTGAGCAGTATTATAGTTTGATTAATATTTTCCAACAATTACCTAACCTAGCGAAAAAAATATACCTGTACCTACCATGCGTGCATGCTGTGGACACTCTTAATTGGGAGGTTAACGTGAATTATATATTTTGTGTATATCATTATGTATGTTTGTTAACTTTCTGTGTGTATCCACAATAAATAAATAAATAAATATTGAACGTAAACACATAAAAAACTAAAAAAAATGCTGTGAGGATTTGGGAATTATATTTTTTTCTGAATCTGTGATTGTTATAGTGAACCCAATAAGTGGAATATGTCATAAATATGAGATTCTAGACGATTTTCTCCATAAAAATGGAAAGACTAGTTTGCTTAATACTATTCATTGTATCAAGTGAGCAACAATGGGATGGTGTATAATACTGATATATAAAGTGGGTAATAAAGAGGCCAAGACATCTTCCGTAACGCATGATTAATATAATATTATGATAAGTAAACATAATATAATTAGCATAATATTGAATTATATAATATAACATCCCATCCCAGTTGACCACACTAGTCATTTACAACAATTTACAATCTGTCAAATATTAACGACAACATTTTTACGCGTTATTATTCAAATGGTTTTAGGATAAAGCTGTCTTATATTCATAAATAACAGATAAGTATCAACGAGTCTTGTATGAAAATAACATTATTGTGATAAGTTCGGTTGAGATGTAGCAGTAGATAATAATACTTAATAATAATATTAAAATATTATTTTTATACAAATAAAGCCTCGTAAAATCAAAATAATATTCTTTTGAAAGGTTAATTGTAGCTTTTTGCTGTAAAATCAACGAGTGTTATTTATTAGCACTTGTTTGTCGTTTTCTGAGTATACCTACTTAGAATTCTTTTTAAATTTCTGCTAATATAGTTTAGCAACGTTTAATTTCATTTTTTTTCTCAACAGATCTATAAAATATAGAAAATATGGTTAACTATTTCTATTTTTAAAACCATTTTTACTATAATTTGTTTAATATTATAGATATTTGTCAGAAACAGAATCCTTTATTATTCACAGACGTGAATACTTTTAAAAAATAAAACACTAAAAAAATGCATCTAAGTATGCCTAAAATATTTCTGCATACTTCTTGACTTGCGTCGTAAGGTGCAAAAACACAACCAATTATAATATATTAAAAAGCTCTGTTTATATCCACCATACAAGACACCTGACTGCGAGTGATAAATGACAAAAAAAGCTCAAATTAACACAAAAATGCTGATTTTCTAGTCACCTATTCGCAATGGACTAATCTTATCTCATACAATGTTGAACATGTAATTAACTTTAATGGGCAGTGTTTCAATATATTGTATCTATTTTATTACAGACAAGTTAGGTAGTTAATATAAGAATTATAACTCTATTATCTTTATAAATTTATAATTGTCGTTTGTGGATATTTAATATCACATTCTTTATGAAACTATATCCATTCATTGATCTAACATTAACTCTGATGCTTTTAAACGTGAAATGTTATATATACATGGTTTTATGAATACAACAAATGAAACATAAAACGATTTGTATTTTTATTACATAGGGAGGGGAGGTGTTTATAAAATCAGTTATGTAATCAAAGTTTCGTGATTTTAAAATTTTATTCATTAGTTTTTTTTTGCAATGTTTAATTGCAGTAGTAAAATTCTTCTCTATCACGAACGAAACGATCGGGTACGCAGTACGCACTTCATAGAATGTGTCTACTAGTATTAGACACCTACGGAAGGACTTTGTAATGTCTATCTAGTATTCTAGTATCTGCTTACCTACATTCTTTTTCTTTCTTCCATGCCTTTTCCCATTTCACCTGGGGTCGGCCCTTCTGGTCTACCTACCTCACGCTGCACAAGTTAACACTCCACAGTACACGAACACATTTCTCATACATTCATCCACAGAGGAAGACACCAGTAGGAGTGTCGAAACGTCGATCATGTTTATCTTCACACGGTTTACCCGAAAATCAAGAAACAATGTCAATCGCACACCGTGAAAACCTTCAACATTTACTACCTACCTACCTACATGTTCTCGATAAACGTCTACTAACTCTATTTTACCGATACCTATTAGAATAAAGAGCACACACCTATCTATCCTAATTTCTATATGAACGTCAAAGCATCGCGTCAATATTTTACAAGTACTCTATTGCCCTTTAATGAACATGACCAGAATACGAAACTTTATAACTTAGGTGTTCCTACAATTACGATAACAATATTAATACCACACAAAGTGCACAGTCCTAGAAGATATCGTTGCATGTATTTATGAAAATAAGATTAGCTTTATGTATCTAAATGATTTAATTGTACGCTTGAAAGTTGTATGATTTGTACGATTTAATTGTACGCTTGAAAGTATCTTTAAAAAAAGGCTTATATGTCAGAAACTATCAAATTACGGAACAGGAAATTGGTGTACAGATTTTTTGAGTAAAAATAAGCTAGTCACTAATAAATAAAGTAGGTAATATAGAAAAACAACATACACTTCCTACCTGTCCATTCTTATCCAACTCATTATTGGTAAGCTTGACTTTTTCAAAGGAGACGACTTGCTTCCTGAGCTGGTCTCCTGTGAAGGGGGAGTCCGGGTGTGCGTAGAGCCTGGCGGGGGCGGGGGGGTCTGCCTTACCAGCGACCAACCATGATGATCTGTGATAAGCATACCGGTATCTCTTGCCATCTACTGGTATTATGTCTAAGAGTACAGCGTATCTCTGGTTTGGATTCAGGCCGTTGAAGGAAACTCTTAGAGTTGGAAACATTCGTCTGTAACAAAGAAGAGAAAAGAAATAATGTAAAATATGTTGTACGACTATTATCGCTGTGGATAACCATAACAATCGGAGGGCAGTTTATATTTTGCACGAAAAAGTCGGTCACAATTTGTCTCAAAGTATCTCATATTTCGAAGTCCAAATAACAACAATTTTCATAGTTGAAGTTGTACAAAATATTGAACAAATTTTGACTTATATACTTATAGTTGTTCATCTCAACTCTTCTCATGATCATTTGATATCTCTAATGTAAATTAATTTGTGGTTCTACTACTACTACATTCACTTTGAATTTAAAAACAATTTGGCTCAAATGTGTAAAAACATGTGATAGTCGACGAAAATTACCTTCAAAGTGAGTTTAAATTGCATGTTTCTTAGTAGCGGCACTAGCATGCGTGTGTAATTTAACAATATTAGTGTTTTCTGTTTTTAATACTTGGCTTTTATATATTATTTTCAATTATTCGAGTCGGACAAATTATAATCGTGGTATAAATTGCCGCGGTGTCCGCCGACACTGATAGCTTATACGAACAACTCACTACACACAAATAAGTCTCGACATTCGCTAAAATTCTAACCGCAAAATTTTGACATTTGATTAAATGAAGAGTCATTTTTGGCACATAATTTTGCATGACTCTAATCACGCACAGCTGTTGACCACACTCTGTACCGATGACTCTATAATGATTCATTTTACGGGGGTGGTTTTAAGTACTTGCAGCATTGACTCATCAATGTAATTTGGCATATGGAATCATTTTATTCCGCTAAGGAATGGTGTACTTGAAGTCTACGTACCGAATTATATCTATTTAATAAATGCCATTCAAAGAGTTGTCAAACATAGTATAAATACGAAGATAGGATAATTTAAAACGTGGTTTCGGAGACCCATCATGCAAAGGTTGAACGTACCTTTATGTTATTTTATGTTTAGGGTATTTTTACTAACATAATACGTACAACTAAATCGAGAATGTGTTCTCATTAAAGTCTCGTGTTAATGATCTCAATGATACTTATTATAATTATGATTATTTTCGAAATTATCCATTTGGAGAAACTTACAAATAAAATAAATAAATAATAAAGTGTCTATATGGTGAAACATTATCATTAAGTTTATTAAATGGAAAATTACAAGAGAAAACCTGTATGTCGTGCTCGTGATCTCTCTACCCAAAACTTCGGCAATAATTGAAGTGAGAATTTACAGGAATGCTAATAATACTAGGTGTTGAACATAATGAATAATATTAAGAATAAAACGAATTAGATTCATTATATCTTTAAAACGTTTTACAGCAATCAAAATATTTTCAAACTCATTAGATACGAGTAGGAGGTTTGTGCGCAATTTTAAATTAGCATCGTTTGGAAATGACAGACATCGATCAAATTAACATGTCAAAATGACTAATGAATCATTTTATAATTCTGTATAGCATTTTTACCTTAATCACAATGATTTTCAAGAATAATTCAATTTTCATCGAATTTCACCTGTTGCCTTTTTTAAAAGAATAGATTGATATTCGATCACAGTATATTTACATTAATAACATAGGTTTTATACCAAAGCACCTTTGTATTATGAAGGTAGATATTACTAGTATAATAGGGTGTCAAACTATAGATCGCATAGAGTGATTAATCATTTTGTATGGCTCAAGATTGGGGTGAATGGATCTGTATTATGAAATTATAAAGCAAATCAAACAAAATTTGATGTATTGCCTTTTAATGTAGCACTTAATAGCCGATAAGGGCTTTACTATGAATATTGAGTTGATATAACATCTTAATTGATAACAATCTTCATAGAAATAATGTATTTAGCTATACCCTACATTTATTTTAATATCCTCAAGTACCTACATCGGAAAACATTGGCAACAGGGCACAGTCATTGGTTGTCCCTGGTAGAAGATCCAGAGGTAGACCCATGCGGAGGTGGTGTGAGGTTGTGAGAGGTTGTGAGTCAGGATATGAGAGACTGTGGAGCATCCCCGGAAGATGCCCAGGATAGAGCCGAGTGGCGGCGAAAAACAAGAATGGCAGTCGGCAGACCCCACCATCATGTGGGAATAATAATTGTTCAGGGAGAGAGAGAGTCCTAAATCGGTAAACAATGAAATATTTTCCTACAAAGGATCTTTCACTCCTTTTGTAGGTAATTAAGGAGGTTCGTCAGTATAATGTTATCTAGAAAAAATATTTCCCAATCGAAATTTCAAGCAATAAGTTTAAAATATTCATGTACCTGATGCTCGTACGATCCTATATTGCATATTAAATAATATTATTGAATACCTACTGCCATACGAATTATGTATGTATTAATCAATTTATTCAATGTCTAATTACAAATTACTACAATCTATAGGTACGTATAATGATTAGATATTAATATTATAAACGAGTTCATGTGTTGTGATGCGTAAAGATCGGATAACTAATTTCGACATGAGATGAAAATGTTGAAATGTTGATGATATCTTTAACTTTCATATTACTATTAAGGCTGATAAATCCAATCTAAGGGGTACCTGCTTTTGAATATACAGAATTTATATTCATTTTCAAATCACTGAACAGATAAACAATCACTAATATTAGAAATATATATAGTAAAATAATATATGTTAAGTTAAGTTAACATTTTGTCACAGTTATAGTTTTCCAAAGAATCTCACGGAAATACACTTGCTGTCGGAAACATTCTTGACCACAGGAATATAGGCATTTTAAAAATATAGAAATGGGCTTGCTTGGTTGGTCGCACACTTGGAAAATTTCGCAACTTGTTTCTAACTTTTGCGGGTACTATGTAGGACGTAGGTACCATTTCACATTTGATGATAACATTTTTACCAAAGTTGTTCATTGCAGACATCGGTATCGGTTTATTTCCAAAATCAAAAACTAAGGACTAGAAATATTGAAATTTTAAAAATTTCAATAAACGGGAGACCTTGGATATCGACACTTTGAAAAAAAAAGGGCGCGGGTTCAATCCCCGCCTTACTCCACTTCGCAACACAAGCTTTTAAGCTTTCTGTGAAGTGTACAAATATGTATTTGGGTTTATTTCGATAAACCCAGATTCATTAAAAAAATACATTGTAGTATGTGAAATGTAATATGTGTTTTACGTTGTATGAGTTAGGGATTTAACGTATACCAAAAACTTCATTTCATACTGTGTATTCATTTACCATCATAGATAAACCTATAATAAATAATGTAATGATTTAATACAACTGCCCATCTAGATGTTTGTTGAGGATATCAACCAGTAACATCTGTCAAGATTTCAAGTATATATTTTTTTGTTATTATAATTTGTTCAAACTTAACAACCGATATAAATTCATAGAGAATTATTATCAGGTGTTTTGTAAAACAGTATTTTTTATTGTAACATTTTTGTCAGTGATAAAATTAATTTATTATTACCTGCATAACGAAGTAGGAGAGATGTTCGTATTATTTATTGGATCTAATATCTTATCCGTCAATAAAATAATCGTAAAATTAAAGAATAGAAGATCGATTCTATCAATAAAAATGTCATTAAAGAAATGATTTCAAAATGTGACTGGGCAACAAATAATAATAATGTTAGTTGACGAGTAAAATGAAGTCTAACGTTTATTAGGCTTTAGAATTTACACTATAAATTTACGATAAAGGCTATGATTTACATTTAAGATGATTATTTATTACATTATTAATATGTAGATAGGAAGAATATGCAAAAATCAAATATTTACTATCGATTATTGATATCATTCACTCCTATATACCTATAGTAGGTAGGTATTAATGATTCTAAAGACATTAATTTTATCGTGCTTAGTTGCAGACTCTACTGTAAAAAATTTCTGTTGTAATTATTTGAAATCAATTAAAAAAATGTAATCAACTGGTAAATCTTGAGACACACAGAAACTATCCATGCCAACAAATCATTTACTGCTATCTATGTGTTGTGGTTGTGAATAATGCATTTTTTCTAAGCTTTCCTATTTTAGGGACATCCTACATCTTGTAGTTGAAATAACAGTATAGGTATATTACCATTTAATCTTATAATACAGGTTCCACTGTAAAACGCTAATTATCATTACGTACCTAGATACATCAACTAGGTAGGTACATCAAATAGGTAATTATTAACCATTTGTATTTTAAAAAACGTGAACTAGTGATGTTTATAACTCCCTTAAGTACCCTAATTAACATAATTAATTCAAGTCTATCATCGAAAGCCTTCAACGTTTACATATCCGAGTGTAGCCAGTTCAAATTTACGACTTTTTTCAGTAGCATTTCTAAGTTGTTGTACTCTTTGTAGGTATCTTCGTTTTTTTTAAGTTGTTAGTAAAACTCATCTGATGTTTAATTGGGTGTATCAGATACAACTCTTTAACTGATAAACATCAATAAAATTGTTGTTATTTTTACCGACCGCGCAGCCCAATAAATACCGATTAGTCGTGTGGAAAAATGTCACATTAAGTTTAGTCATCAATGTAACGAATACAGAATAGGTACTCGTTGTTATCTGTGATCTGTGATAGCGGGTAGCAGTTACATTACTGATTAACTATATTATACGACAAATTATTATTAATATGGAAATAAAATATATTGACATATATATTATTAACATACCTAGTTATTTTATCTATTTCTAGTTGATCAAAATAACATGTTTATATACATTGAGTAATAATGTCAATAAGTAAATCTGAAAAAAAAAACTGTGTTGTTGAACAATATCAGTTACAAATCAAGGTGGCCTTTAGCGTATACTTTCATCATGTTATCAATCTTTAGGTATAGATAAGTAGATATAGGTACTACAGTTATGAAATTATTTAGATAGGTACTAGTGGTATATTTTGTGTGTGCGAATATATTTTGAATATTGTTTTCACATCTCGTTTCAATTCGCGTGTTTCATGGGGTGGAATCTATACATCATATAGGGAATTCATTGGGATAATTTATGACTGCAAAAACACCCTGAAACGGTTATACATTTGCGTATAGACGTAGGTGTACAGCGTTATGGCAATGCCGTTACTAATAAAAGCCTAGAAATAGGTACTATATGTGTACCTATATAAGAACACAACTACAAATCATCACATAGAGTTGTGTATTTACTTAAAAGTAACAACAATCATTGGGAAAAGCGAATAATACTTAGTGTGATTTTTTTATACCGATATCATCAATCACAGTTAAATATAAAGTCACATGTTGTGAAACTGTTTTATAGCAAAAAATAAATCAACTTTTGAGCCCGGCAAGCCTGAACCTGGATTTTAGGTTTGATACAACCACTGTTGCAATCATGTTGTTTTGAATATAGTGATCACTTAAGTCAGCCGAGGTCACCCTTAATTCTTCTACACTGTTGTAGGAATACTGAACTGTAATAAGTATTTTAGTTTTAATAAATAAATAAATAAATAATAATTATATATTGGCCAAAACCTAATTACAAAAATAAGATAGTGTGCCAAAAGACGGACTTTTTGCAAGCTCAATATCTTACAGTCAACCCGAGAAAAGAAAGAGATAACTTTAATAATTGATGTCCTAGTCAGGATTCTGTTCCGTCATATTACCATAATGAAGTTAACTATATTTGACAAGTGAAATATTTATATCCTTAAAGTGTACACTTAATGAAATAAAATTATTATTATTAATATGTCGAGATCAGAAAGCTGGATTTTCCGCGAGTGCAGAACCGCAAGAAAATGCATTGCAAAAACTCAGTAGCACATTATCTTTCAATACTATTTCACAGTTCCTAGGTATGCAATGCGTTTTATTTCACTCTCATTTCCGTAAGTAAATCGAGTAAGTATTGTTAATAACAGCTTTAGGTACAGAGTACGTTCCGTTTAAAGTAGTAACAAGGTATTAGTTGTTATTACATTATACCTCCACTATTTTGCATTACAAAGTGTTTTCCAATGAAACTATGCAATAGTGAATAGATAATGCAGAGTTCGCACGTTGTTTATAAGTATCGTTAAACACGCGATTGTGGGTAAGAAGGTACTAAGTAAGTATTTTTTTATTTTCCTCTCAATGCCACATCAAGAACTAAGTCGTCTCTTCTTCATGATTACTTCATTATAATTAATTAATCTATAAGTTAGCATAGACAGACACCTAGAAAAATTAACATCCATAGTAATATTATGTACATCAACAATACGTTCAAGCCCGGAAAAAAGCTTCATACTATAAATTAAGAGCAACCGATTTTCATACTTGAAAAGCGTTTAAGATAATCATTAATCTTCTTCTTCTTCGTCAGCCTTGGTCCCTCCACTGCTAGATATAGGCCTCTTACATTTGTTTCCAGTTTTTTTCTATCTCTCGCCTTTCTGACCCACTGCCTACTACCGAGGTCACGTCGTCCGCCCATATTTTCCGGGGACTCCCGACACCTTTTGTGTTTTCCCATGGCCTCCACTTTGCGAGTCTGGGTGTCCATCTATTTTAGTCTTGTGTCCTACCCATTGCCATTTAAGTCTTGCTGTACGATCCATGACGTCGACAACTTGGGTCATTCATAGAAAATACTAATAGAATACACGGTCAGGCATGAAGCATAGTTGGATAGTTGCTTAAATCTTACATGCGTTAGATAATGAAAAAATAAATAAACAGGTAGGTAGGTAGTTAGGTACTGCGGACAGGAATGTCATAAAAAAGTGTATCAACACAAATACACAAATGCACTTAAGTTAAATTAGTGCAAACACGAAGGAAGCACAGGCGTAATTATAAAATACACACCTATACATAAACTATACCTATATACAATCTGTTGTAAATATACCTACATAATTACATTACTTAGGTAAGCGTGCATCTATACATGTTCACACTATTAGGTACACTGAACAATGTTATTAGGTAGATGCTCACTGCTCAGGTATTCTTTAGCAATTCACCTCTGTGGTGTTTGATGGTTTGATGGAACTCCACTGCTGAAAATAAGTAGTTTGTAGATTGTCGATTGATAGTAGGTCTAAGCCCTGCCATTCAAATAACAACTCAATTGTAACCCCACTCTAATGGTGACGCCACCTTGTGTCGGTGGCAAACACCTTGTCTCTGTGACAAACCCTTGAGTTACGGAATATTTTTTCCCATACATTTTCTCCCAATCTTGATGGTGACGTCATCATCGCCAAATGTCACATGTTTCGGTCCTCCATGATAATATACGCGGGCCTCGGTTGTAGATACTAATTGTCAAATTTGACAGATGCACTATTGATAGGTGCCTACAACATTGAAATCCAAACCCGATCTCCCCAGAAATTCACGTAAGTACAAATTTTCATTCAAACGCTGAGAGGGCCTCTCTGGTTGTGCTACACTTTGGGAAACAAATGGAAATCAATATATTTACAGCAAAAAATAATTCATTTCTAAAAAAATGAAAAAAAAATGTGATTGTCATAATAAATGGAACATCGTGCATGCCGGCTGTGACGTTCATAGAATAATGCCGTCTATTAATAAAGTATAGAGACTGAATCGTTCCTATTAAAAACTAGGTAGATACACTACACAGTACTCCATACACGAGGCATTTCTATGCATCAATATTATATTCGTGCGAAATGGTCGCACTCGAGTAATTTTTTTTACCTTTCAGTGTAATGCATCACGCGAGAATAAAACATTTTTATGTTAATTAGTTCAATTACTACAATATGTATGTGAATGTGTGAAAAAATGAATTAGATTGTTAATAAAAAAAAAATAACAATTTAATCGATTACGTATCTGCAGTGTGCAAATTGTATATTCTTACATCAGGCGCCGATCATTCTAATAATGTATACTTGTAGTGATCGAAACTTATTTGTGGATCTTTTTTTAGGTGTGTACAAAAGTCCAGATCTTTTTTCAAATTGCACAGAAGAGATTTTCTTAGAAACTGTAACTACTAGATAGATACGAGTATATCTTTGGCTGCTGCATCACACGTGTAAGTATAAGATACGTATACTGTATAGTATAGATTCGTAAATATTTTATTCAAGTATCAAACTGAATCATTTAATGTTTTTAATTGAATGCCTGATGTCGATTCTATTAGCAAATTATTGAATTGTAATTCATTCGCACGTTTATTAACTTTCCTTGGCTGTCAATGATCCATTAGTGAAATCATTATTAAATTTCCCGAGAAACATCTTCACGTGTTTAGTGTGAGATTTCAATTGGCAACAAACAGATACCAATTATATTATTTAGTATCTCCCTCTTGAGTTTAACATTTGCCAACGATGAGTAATAATCAGTATGACGGGTGAAGGATGGAAACTCGAACAATTTTCAATACGTCATGATTTTTTTGATCGATGAGTTAAAATGGCAATGGGCAGGCCACGTTTCGAGATAGGGAAATGAGAGATGGGCACCCAGAATCCTAGCGTGGCGAACAGAAGACCTGTAGGATAACCTCAAAAAAGATGGCTGATGATATACTAGTTCCAGTTGCACGAAAAAACTGGTTGAGCAAAGCTCAAAGTAGAAAAATTTGGAAAACGTTAGAAGAGGCCTACATCCAGCAGTGGAGGGACGGTTGAACAGGAAAACATATTTTTTGGTATTGCTCGAACCTATTTATTGATTTAAAAAACTGAATAAGTATAATTTGAATAAGTATACATTTGAAATTTGATTCCGTCAATGAGAGACTATAACCAGTATAATACTTAATAAATAAAAGAGGAAGACACCTGTGAGAGTGGTATTGTTGAGGACAACCTCCCCAAATAGGAAGGACATATACTCGTACACGCCCGAAGATGCACTACTAACGAATGCCAGAGGACTATACGGGTAGCTAAATATTGAAGGTTAAAATTTGAATGTGTCCCAGATACAGAAAGTAAGTAATAACTAATAAGTTAAGAATTTTTGATGTTTTTAATACCTAATTAATTGACTTAGATATTAGTATAATACAAATCACCATCAGGCCATGTTCCTAATGTTAATAAAGAACGTGCATTAAAACAGAACCAGGTAATATGTACGAGTATGTGCGCAACTCAATACAAAATAACACTTGTACCTATAGAAGATTAAGTGTTTTGCATCTGTTTCGTATCAAAACAATTTCTTATCGCATGTGAGTAGCGTGGTTAATGGGCGTTTAATATCACCCATGACTAAACCGTTTTAAGAAGCTCAAAAAAGCTCCACTCTTCAATTTATTACCTACCGGGTTATCTGAGAAAGAAGTTGAGATGGTACGTGCCAAAACAATTACTGACATACCAAGCATTCTCATCCACAATATGTACTAACCTATTCACATCAATTATTATTTCTAACCACTTTATGATGTACCTATTTATAGATATTGGGTAGTCTAATTGTAATTTTGATATTAAACAAATGGAATTGATTGATTGTGAGAGTGAATTGTGATCATATTCAACACTCATTCTCAATTGAATTTTAACCATCTATTTTCTCTCTCTCTCTCTTTTTAGGCAAAGCACCCGGTTTCGAGTGATACATGCCTTACCTTTCATTCAAACATTTCAAACATAGAACACAATCTACGAGCAAATTTCATAAGTCACACACATCATATTCCCCAACAAATATCGCGATTGCAGTATAAAACTCATTATCCCAATACACACTATGAGAAAAAACTCCGATAGACAAACTATTCCATACAACAATGTACTTATAGTCCAAGAGCCCGCTGCTTAATTTATGACGTATCTGTTTTTTGATCGAAATGTGGTACAAATGATAGCTTACCAATAGGGTATTACATCGCACTAGGGTTGCCTATCAAAATCTTGCCGCAACCCCCCCTGCCCCCCCCGAAAAGGTCTCTCTTCGCGGTTTTTCGCATTTTATAGGAATATGGTAAGAGATAGGAGAAAGTAGTCAATGACAAAAATAATCCTTGCTAAATTCTCTACAAAAAATATTAAGTCAATTTTTTCGTAGAACTAGCAGTTTACCCGCAATGGCCGGTCCAAAACCGAAATCCATTTAAAATACTAAAAAAATGTATTTAAACTAAATTGGTTGAAAATTGATAAGAGCTACAGGAAAATAGTCAGAGAACGAATTAATTACCATAGTCTTAGCTATAAAATTAGCTATAACTTATGTTTATACATCTAATAATTTCGGATTTATTGCAATAAAACTCAGTGACGAAAATTCTTAAAATTTAGTTTTTCATAAAATAACCAATGATATAGCGCTGCTGACTAAAATTTTTCTTCCATAAAATGTTAGTAATAATGGGTGGAAGAATTTGAAAGAAAAAAAAACAAACTTTTTTTTTTATTTTTTCAAAAAATATCCTCTTTTTTGACCGGCCATTACGGGTAAACTACTAGTCCTATGAAAAAATTGACTTAGCGTTTTTTGTAGAGAATTTAGCAAGGATTATTTTTGTCATTGACTACTTTCTCCTATCTCTTACCATATTCCTATAAAATGCGAAAAACCGCGAAGAGGGACCTTTTCGGGGGGGGAAGGGGGGGTTGCGGCAAGATTTTGATAGGCAACCCTAGTGCGATGTAATACCCTATTGGTAAGCTATCGTTTATACCACATTTCGATCAAAAAACAGATACGTCATATATTAAGCAGCGGGCTCTCGGACTATTATGTTTGCAAGCACAGACATGAACGATAGATTCTACTAAGTGAAATATACCTTGTTATGGATTCAGAATTATTGTTGTAGAATTTAATACCGAATATAGCTCAGTCATAAAACCATCTATTTTGTACTGAGTTCGTTTTAATGTAACACTAGCCATACAAAGAGGTGTAAATAAAATACATTGTTGTATTGCAATGAAAATAATTACAGTTTATTAGGAAGCCTTGGTTATGGAAACGTAACCTATAATGATTTGAATTATGTCGTGTTACCGAACTTGTTAAAATTGTATAATTACTGTGCAACTAGGGAGTCTCTATATACTCACTACTGGGTGGTACAGTACATTGTTATTATTCATAAACAAATTAGCGACAATAATAATAATTATTTGGTTGTACAATAATTCTCACACACGGCAGATGTCCTCGTTGGAAAGGCGGAAACTTAAAAAGGATCAACTGTATACTACTTACTATATAATGTATGCCCCTTTGGTAAAATTAAATCTAACTTTGAAATGTGTAGCGAATTGTTGTACTGTACCTATTGTACTGGCTTTTAAATAATTACCTACTCTTGTTAATTGGTTCAAAAGGATGTGTTGATTTTTAGATACGAGTTACAGAAATTACGTCAAATTGAATATTAAATGCAGGTTGGGTGCTCATTATGCAAAATTCTAAGAATTTTAACACTTAGTTACTTTACAATTTCACATATTCTATAGCTAATACCTACCACTTACTTACTGAATTGTTAAAGCCAATACTTTGCAATAATTACAAGAATTATCGTATGGAGTATTTCAATTATTTATATTAAAAAATAATAGGGTGGTAAGACGGTACTTGAACGTTTGTAACGAGGCTTATCCGTTTACTTACCTACCTACAAAATACGAAGGTTTTCTCGGATGCATTTTTTTTAAATGTTTGCTATCGCAATGATGAAGACTTTGTCCAAATATCAGTCCTAAAGAGTTACCGAAGATGTCGAATTGCAGGATTAAAAACTGTTTTACTATGACAATACCTTACGTATATTTGAAACAAAAATATACGACTGTAGGTAAACATGTTAACAAATCTTATATAGAACTGGAAGTATTTCACATTGTAACAAATAAGATGCTGCTTAGTTCTTTGGACATAAACTGCACGGCTCCTAAATCAGACAACAGGGTTTGGTTGAGTTACAGACAGAAGAAGCTGAGGTAGTACGTACCTACCGTCCAGATTGGCTGATCAAGTTGGAGGCTAAATGGTGACAATCTAAAAGGGTGTCTAATTGAAAGGACGTCTTCGTATGGAAAGTCACGATCTTCGATCAGAACTGTGGGGCTAATTTAGGAGAAGAACTGTTTAATTTCCAGTTTCTCTATTTATAGTCACGTAGATCTAATATTAAATTCATTTGTCGTTAAGTATAAAAAAGGTACAGGTGATATCTACCTTAAATAAAGAAAGATTGATTATTATATTTTTTATAAAAAGAAAAGTTGTCTGATGTTGTACCCTGGTGATGTTAATAAGACGTCCAAGTGACAACCGTTCACTTTCAAATGAAACAATTTGCCAACGCCTTGAAACATCAGACCTGCCAACCACCCAAGGGATTATACACCTTAAGTACATCAAGCTACATTCATTCTTAGTATACCTAATCATTGCATGGAGTTACGTCATTTATTGCTTTGTAATATTCATATTTATTATGCGCAATTTAAGAGTGTGCGTACCGACATTTCAAAAATTTGTAAAAACGGGAGACCTTCTATCTCGACAACCGTTACTAAATATGCTTTAGAACAAAAAAAAGTAGATGCACTGAACCTTTATCTAGGGAATAACCGTAAAAGTTTTTTGATAGACGCAAAATTAACCCCAAAAAATGGAAAAAAACGCTATTTTTACCATTTTATCATGCGATTGTCACACGACTTTGAACCTTAATGCCGTGGGAAAAGACTGTGACGTCATTTTTGGTGCCATGCCCTTAATATCAGATGAAAATAGCTAAATCCTGTAAGGTTGGCATTTGCTTGTGAACTCTTTCCTCAACCGCGAATACATTTTATAGACACGCAGTAAATATCTTCTTTTACTATCGCTATGTCTTTGTCTAGGATTTATGAGACAAATTTTCTCTTTAAATATATTCCGCTATTACTTTATTCCCTAAATTGATTAATTTATTTCCACTTCCTTAATTACAATCATTGGGGACCGCGGTCCAACCCACCATACTATAAAAAACATTGAAAAAACACTAAAGGTTGGAGCCGCCGAATATAAAAAACGCCCCATTACTTTTAGACCTATAGATAGATAGATACATTTACCAACATCATTTAGTTTTATCTACTCGTGTTCATCAAACCATCAAATATTATGTTTATTGATTTCAAAAGCACCTGTGCTTTGGGGTTATACCTTAAGAGTATGCATACCGAAATTTCAAAAATTTCTAAAAACGGGAGACCTTATATCTCGACAACCGTTACTAAATATGCTTTGGAACAAAATAGGGTAGATGCATTGAACATTTATCTAGGGAATAACCGTAAAAGATTTTTTATATCTTGAATCGATTTCTCAAAAAAAAATTTTGAAAAATACCTCTGATCATTTTTGCGAATGACGGAAACTCGTTTCCCGAAAGTTGTGAAGTATTTTTTTTTTGTATTGATAATATGCATTAAAATCTAGGGAATAACCGTAAATGTTTTTTGATAGACGCAAAATTAACCCCAAAAAATGAGAAAAATGCTATTTTTACCATTTTATCGTGCGATTGTTCACGCGATTTTGAACCTTAATGCCGTGGAAAATGACTGTGACGTAATTCTTGGTGCCAAGCCCTTAACCTGAACATTTACAAGTAAAAATACTACAATGAAATGCATACCTAATGATATTATACATACCTATACACATGTATTATGTTTACGTATGAATCTACTTAACCGATTATTTTTTGATATAGGCACGAGCCGAGCATCACCTGCAGATATATGCGTACAGTAAAATGCATTTATTGCACCTTCCAAATCACTCTGTATACCGTGTTGTTTTTCATCTCTCTAATTACAAGGAACAGAAAGTGGCACAGAAAGGCAATGGACAGGGAAGTGTGGAAGTCGGAAAGGGAGGCCTATGTCCAACACTGGACGAGGGAGGACTGATGATGATGATGAATTACAAGGAAGAGGTATTCTATGCCCTTATAATTTTTCATCTAGCATGCTCAAAAGAAGATTAGCATGATTCGGACAGGCTTCGAACAAGCAAACGCAATTGAGCTCTAGTGATTGATTCTGTCTTGCTATTGTGAATGCTTGTGTACACATTCTGTTAAGCACAGATTTCCTATACGAATATTTAAAAATCCCTTGAATACGTAGAGACTTCGAAATTTATTTTAGGAATCACAATGTTGGCGTGTAGAAGCACATTGTGTCGAGGGAGTCGCTCTCACTTTAAGTATAAAAAGTGTGGAAAATTGTACAAATGTGTAGATAGATTTGTAGGTAGACCTAGCTAATTATAATAAACTACCTACATTACTTAATGTTATGTCCATAAGTGGGTGGATATACAAGCGTAATTAACATTTTTATGATTAATAATATTTTGTTTCTGACACCAGCTGGAAGCCAGGGGCAGCTGCCCTCGAGGATTATCCCTTTACGTCACTCCTCCACTACCACACCCCTCGTCCATGATATTATAGTTTACAAGTTACAATACAACACTTCCAGACTGAACACTTTACAGAAAAGACTCCCGACTATTGAAGCTCGCGACCCAACTATGATGTCACGGTCATTTCCCATGGCATTAAGGTTCAAAATCGCGTGAATAATCGCATGATAAAATGGTAAAAATAGCGTTTTTTCCATTTTTTGTGGGTTAATTTTCCTTCAATCAAAAAACTTATACGGTCATTCCCTAGATTTAAAAGAATATTATCAACACAAAAAAAAACTTCGCAACTTTTGGGAAACGAGTTTCTGACTTTCGGAAAAAAGATCAGAGGTGTATTAAACATTTTTTTTTTAAATCCATGGAAGATATAAAAAATCTTTTACGGTTATTCCCTAGATAAATGTTCAATGCATCTACCTTATTTTGTTCCAAAGCATATTTAGTAACGGTTGTCGAGATCTAAGGTCTCCCGTTTTTTAGAAATTTTTGAAATGTCTGTATGCATACTCTTAAGACTCACACAGCTCAATCACAACGCAAATAAATTATAATTGTTTCAAGTTACATACAACCACTTGCATTCTAACTAACATGGGATGTAATAATTATTATTGGAGTTCAAAGACTCTCTTGCCGCCTCTGAGAGTACTTATAGTCCGAGAGCCCGCTGCTTAATTTATGACGTATCTGTTTTTTGATCGAAATGTGGTATAAACGATAGCTTACCAATAGGGTATTACATCGCACTAGGGTTGCCTATCAAAATCCTGCCGCAACCCCCCCTGCCCCCCCCCGAAAAGGTCCCTCTTCGCGGTTTTTCGCATTTTGTAGGAATATGGTAAGAGATAGGAGAAAGTAGTCATTTACAAAAATAATCCTTGCTAAATTCTCTACAAAAAATATTAAGTCAATTTTTTCATAAGACTAGTAGTTTACCCGTAATGGCCGGTCAAAAAACAGGATATTTTTTGAAAAAATAAAAAAAAAAGTTTGATTTTTTTTCATTCACATTCTTCCACCCATTATTACTAACATTTTATGGAAAAAAAATTTTGGCCTGCGGCGCTATATCACTGGTTATTTTATGAAAAACTTAATTTTAAGAATTTTCGTCACTGAGTTTTATTATAATAACTCCGAAATTATTAGATGTATGAACATAAGTTATAGCTCGTTTTGTAGCTAAGACTATGGTAATTAATTCGTTCTCTGACTATTTTTCTGTAGCTCTTATCAATTTTCAACCAATTTAGTTTAAATACATTTTTTTTGTATTTTAAATGAATTTCGGTTTTGGACCGGCCATTGCGGGTAAACTGCTAGTTCTACGAAAAAATTGATTTAACATTTTTTTTAGAGAATTTAGCAAGGATTATTTTTGTCATTGACTACTTTCTCCTATCTCTTACCATATTCCTATAAAATGCGAAAAACCGCGAAGAGGGACCTTTTCGGGGGGGGCAGGGGGGGGTTGCGGCAGGATTTTGATAGGCAACCCTAGTGCGATGTAATACCCTATTGGTAAGCTATCATTTATACCACATTTCGATCAAAAAACAGATACGTCATAAATTAAGCAGCGGGCTCTTGGACTATTAGGAAAGGAAAGTATTTAACATGCACGTAATAACATAATAATAACATTTCGATACACCAATCTATGGGGAAACTGAATTACTCATTCCGCAGCTCAAAAGACTCCAGGCTTATCACGAAGACATAAGAAGATTATGCATTAAAATGGTAGTGGAGACTTTTTTTACTAGGTATATTTCGTAGGGCTTATTCTGAACGAAATAAAGTTGCAGTGAGATTTTTCTTGTGCGCTATTTTCATAACGAGATTTTAAGTGTGTGTTTTTTCGGAGATAAATCTCTTCCGTTCTGCGGGTAAAATAACGTTTTATTCACAGACCTGCCATCCAGTGTAGGTATTTTTTCATTCGCATAAATTTGGCGATGGGGAAGGCTATTCTCAAACCGTATTTACCTACTTGGTACAAATCCTTTGGGTTTAAAAATAAAAGAATATATAATAGCTCGCCCTAGTGATAACATTATATAACTTTATAATCATTTAAAAAATAAAAATATGTAGGTAAAATATTGAGGTGGTCGGTAGCCTGGTTGGTAACGCGCTCGACTGTTAATCCAGTGGGCGCGGGTTCAATCCTCGACCTACTCCACTTCACAACACAAGCTTTTAAGCTTTCTGTGAAGTGCGCGAAGATGTATTTGGGTTTATTTCGATAAACCCAGATTCACTTAAAAAAAAGTACCTACATCTACCTACTGAGGTATCAAATAATATATGTATACCTAGCGTGCATTTCTTTTCTGTCTACATTAATTAGACAGTTAGGTGTTGGTGAACTGGAGCTTTATATACTCGTACTAACCTACCTACAGTACGAGTACTTTTAAGTATACAGGTATATAATATTGTAGATACATTAATAAATGACTTGTGTATTTTAACGCATGTTGTGTTTACAGTTTGATTAATAATTGAATGAACTTATGAATATTCATAAGAAATATACTTATTTAATATTAATTTAGTAAATGATTAATTCACCTTGTTCTCGTACAACAATTAATTCAATGTAATATTATCATTGAGGACAGATATGAAAGGTAATAATGCTATAATAAACTATACACAAGGCAAGTTAGTATTATATGTATTATATATAACACATGACAAAGTATCCAAGAATTACATTCCAGCAGTATCCCTTGGGGAGGACGCCAGATGGGCGTTCCGACGCTTACGCCTAATGCTGCATTATGTGAATGTAGATTCCTCTCGTTTCCGTTGAGGAAAGACTGTGATTACAAGGGAACAATGCTGATAAAACCCAGTTAAATACCTATAAAAATTTGGGTAGGTTTTTTATTACTGAATACCTGAAATAACAATAACATCAACTATGGAAAGAGGACCTCAAAGGCAATTCTAGGGTATCTAATTCAGTATTTGGAGGCGCCGCAAATTGACAAACAGAAAAACAAGGTATTGGATTAATTTATAACTATCCAAAGTAATTAACAACATATTCATGTGGCAAAACTCTTAGTTTTAGCAATATTATTTAAGAAATTGGTTTGCGCCCACCCCTATATCTCTATATTTATTTCTTATCAGATTCCAATATACCTAAGACCATAAAAATAAGTCTTCAATTTTTCCAATAAGAAATTTATACCCTTATTAGAATCTAATAAACGTTGTGTATTTTGCGGTTGCATATTTATCGTTGGAAATAAAACAGTTTTAATTACTTCTAAATTCTGTTATTTTAAGAAATCACTAGGTACTCTCAGTTATCTATACAGTACTGAGTAATTAGCAGAAACAATGTTGTTAAAATTCAGGAAATTAACAATAATTAACAAGAATGATTCAACAAGATTATACCAATCTACATTATGTTGATCAGATAATAATATCACGGAGTGTATAGGTTTCCATATTAATTAATTTTAATATTTATGATTAATGTATCCACGACTTAGATAAGTGCATGAAAATATATTTAACAATGTAGGTTAGAATCCGTTTCTATTATTAAATTTGATATAAGTTTTCCTCCTTACTGACAACTTACATGGCATTTAAATCACACACTTCCCCGTAATAATAATGAAAAATTAATTGATAAAGGTGATCTAATACCTTTACGAAAATGAAGGACTCATTGCAGCAGCGCGGCCCCATTCAAAATCAAGCTTATTTTGTTTTAAAAATGCGTTAAAAACTGTACTTTTTCGCGAAAACTACCGTTTTTAGCACCTTTTTAAAACACGATAATTGTTTGACAGGAGTGACATTTCAAGTCCAAAACATCGTAATTTTACTAAATCCGTTTAAAAACAAAACACATTCTGACTATCTGTGCCCTCTCCGGCCCCACCCGGAGTCAAGCCGAGCAAAATAAAGCCGTGTTTAGCGCTTTTTTGAAAAAAAAAAGATTTTCACAGAAAGCGTAGTTCCCTAGAAAGTAGTAAATAGTTCCCATTCTCCTACAGTTGGTCGTAAGTTGGAGTAGATTTTGACTTCGGTGGTTCGCAATTTATTTACACAATAATTTATTAATAACGAATAAATATTTCAGTTACATGATAATATGATTAGGTACCAGTCACAATTAGATGATTTCCAAATATTTACAATAAATAAAGTATTGAGAAATTATACAAAGTTGCTGTTACATTTCAATACAATCTATTTAAAACATTTAATAACTAATTGTTTTAATTAAATGTCTTAAAACATAAATCATAAATTTTGACAGTAAAATTATAATGTTTACTTTACAAAGCGGGGAAATTAGTGTAAATTACATTACAGTATAATACGAAATTATCATTTTTTGTTAATTATTAGGTAGAAATGTATCTTACTAAAATAAAAACTATTTTTTCACATCTGCGTAACTATACCTATGTACTTATATGATTATTTCTCAATAAATTTAAAAAATCATTCGAGTAAATTGCCAGTAAAATTATAGAATATAACTGTATGATTAAAATTGCTGTGAAATTTCTAAGTATGTATCAATCACTCTTAAATTTGAAACTAATACATAAAGTTGGTATATTGGTAAGTATATATACCTAAATTTCCACATTTTCTGTACGCTTGAAATTTGGTGTTATTTCACCTGCTAATTTCTCATCAAGTAATACGATTGTGGCAAGGACTTCGAAACAAACATTATTTCATTTTTTTTTAAATACCTGCGTGCATTTTAGTTAAAAGTATCAAACGCAAAGTTGATTTTACGTGCTATTGTAGCATGTATACATTTAGATATTGAATTAACGAACAGTCAATACTGCAGTAGTAGGCATCAATACAAAATATTGGTAGGTATGCTTCAATACCTACACACATCAGATTGTTATGAAACATGTAAAATCCAATAACAATAAAATTGGATTTTGTTTGTTCGCTTGTTTGTACGAATACTTACACATAAAATATACCCACCTATAAGTAAAAATGTTATGAACACAAAGCATTCATATTATATTATACCTTCCTACAAATTTACATACGAATATACTACTTCTGCCATACAAAATGTTTATTAAAGGAACGGTATTTTTACTCGTAACCGAATCAATCTTTTTTTTTCGAGTACATATCTGCCAAATGTTCAAAACAGAAATTCTGTTTGGGATAATATGAAAATCCATCAATTTCTGTGATTGTGTGTAAGACTCACTTGGAAAATGAAACCTAATAACACAAAACGACAAATTTTCTAGATTTTCTATCTAATTTTCTGACATCGTATGCTATAACTATTGCATCACTATCTAAGTATGTAGTAGATGTAGGTAGGTACGAGTCTATAGGACTATTTGTAAATAGTTAGGTTATTGATTTACTAAATCCTTGCCTTTTCGTCAGGTTTTAACATCGATCCATTTTACTAATGACGTCGCACTTCAGTTGCGGATGTTGAGGGTTTTACAGCTGCGGCACAGTATTATCGCTGGTCATCATTATCGAAGGATTATCCCTCCACTCCACCCAATACCCAATACCCATCACTCCCGTCATCCGCTCATTCGCCAGAATTCCATTTGACAAATTAACTGTGACCTGACCCGGACTGATTCCGATATCGGTTTTACACGATATTATATTACCTACCATGCGCGAAGCTACCTAAGAACACGGTTCCCATCGAGTTACATTTTGGAAAAAGTGATAGGTATAATAGTGTCAAATCTGTCGTAATCCCATAGGAAAAGTTAGCCCCGGCTTCCCTTCTGCAGAAATCCACCCTTCGCCACTGTTACCTACATATTATTATTTGTCACGTCATGGAACGTGTTGATGAAAAAACGGGAACTCGACGGAAATGAAACGATTTTTTTTTGTAATATTTTCGTTCCGTTTACTTTTTGTCGTCGTCGCGTCGCTAGATGATGATGTCCGTTAATTTATTTGTGAAGTGTTAGTTGGCACGTGTCAAAATCTACCTGCTCACTTTTTAAAAATGAATTTGTCTTCGTTTATGTATTTTTACGCGACACACCAATTATTTAGTAGCGGACTGTAGGCGAATTTTTCCATTTTGCGTTCCTAGTATCTTATCACAATATAGCACAAAGCTAATAAATCGTTTTATTTTCATTTCTTAGATTGCTCACAAATTCCATTGAGCTGAGGTGCATTTTGCACGATGTCATAATAATTCTTTTTTTTTTATTTACACTTATTCGATTTTTTCGTTACTCACAATTATAAGGAGATTCTTTGTGATACTCGTAAAAACATAACACAATCCAAGGTAGAAGAGTTGAACTATGGAATAGTTATCCCTTCTATTGCAATTTTACTTTTAGATACGTTATTTATATCTATTTTGGGCATCGATAAAATAATTCATTTTTTTAAGGCAACGTTCAAAAAAATTTGCGAATCTTTATCAGCAATAATAATCTCTAATTTCAAATACTGTCCACATAAATCATGTTAAATAATAACCTTTAACTTTTAATATGTTTATACTTTATTTATATTATGGGTATCTTCTTTAACTTTCTTGTCTTCATGTAAGTATTATTTATGTATTGCTCTAGTATCACATAATACCAATGTATCTATTGTTATTTTAGACGACATTAAAATAACCTATTGTGTTATGTCTCATTCTTATGACTTCTATCGTGTTTCCTGTTTCAATGTCAACCAAAAACTTATTCACAGTTAAGTTTTATGCAATACTGAGAATCACTTAATTACCTAAGTTCCGAAAATTTTATATATTAAGTCCAATACTTTGTAAACTAATTGGTAATTACCTGCTGTGTTTTGTGGGTTTCAAATAATAACAACTTAACCCACAATATTCAGGCAATATAAATAAGTATGTACTAAATATAGGTACTCGTAACATGACGTACCTATATATCTAAATGAGAACTTAATTGCGGAAAAATTTAACTACATATCTCGAACGACTTTTCACGACATTCTGTATCAAATGTCTAAGCAAACCCTTGAAGACCCTCGTTTACTGTGCACCATTCCAATGAGAATAAAATCAACAAAATATTATTCACATAACACATTTTATGATGAAACACATCAAAATATACATAATACCATTCACAGATCACAGGTGTCTACAATTTTTCCCATGTCAAAATATTTGTCAATATTTTTATTCTATAAACAAGAATTTGCCAATGAGATAACTTTGATTAGCGTGTAATACCTATTGTGTGTGGGAGATTTCTAAATATTTGCCCAAACGAAATAATAGTGCAAACAACAAATCGTTAAAACGTCAATAGACGTGACGAATATAAAAATGTGTAAACATTTTCTTAACAAAACTACACTTTTTTTGTATTTAAATTGTAACTTTTTACCGAGACGCTCGTTTCTATTTTGCGATCCATTATTTTGCTTTATATTATTTTGGTGCTATCCAGGGTGGGCCCTAGTATCTTCACCTCTGTGGGGTGCCGTCAGATTATTTGACTTAAATGCCACAAGGACAATGAAGGACTCCAAAAAAAGAATGACAATAGTATAGAAAAAGATAACACAGTCACAAATAAAGGCGATTTAGAAGAATGAAAACAATGTAAATAGTGCAAAATGCCTTTAATAGACTTAGATTTATACTCAATATTTATATATACCTATACTAAATATTGTTTGTAGGTTGGTACCTTTGACGTTCTGTTTGGAATACGTAAGGTTTTTTTTTTTAAAATAAAACCCATATTATTTTAGTTTGATTCGTGGTAATCCTTCAAAGCAGATCATCAAGATTTCCTTCATGGGTTTGCCAGAAAATATAATCTCAAAATTCCGAGCACATTTTTTTCTAATGAATAACTATTCTGATAGTGATAGGTATATTTTTTACTGAATTTTAATAACATGAAAAATCCATACTTATATGGCATAGGTTTAAATACTAATCTACACAAAATTTTGAAGCAAAAGTTTAAATAGTGACGTCATTACTTACCTATTACTTAATTATACAAAAAATAACATCATTTAATTCAAATTGTATTTACTTCATGTTTAATTGAACGAATAGAATTATACAAAACAATAATAAAAACTAATTTGAACCGAAACTTTCTTGAATGTCTTAATTACAAAAAATGGACATATAATAGTACCTATACCTATATATCTGTACAAGAAAGTAAATAAATAAAACTTTAGGTACAAGTACTTACTGTAAGTAACTATGTAAATAAATATTTCACCAATTTATTTAAGGGCTTGGCACCAGGAATGACGTCACAGTCTTTTCCCACGGCATTAAGGTTCAAAATCGCGTGACAATCGCATGATAAAATGCTAAAAATATCGTTTTTTTCCATTTTTTGGGGTTAATTTTGCGTCTATCAAAAAACCTTTACGGTTATTCCCTAGATGTTAATGCATATTATCAGTACCATAAAAAAAATTACTCCGCGACTTTCGGGAAACGAGATTCCGTTCTTCGGAAAAAAGAACAGAGGTGTTTTTAAAAATTTATTTAGAGAAATCTATACAAGATATAAAAAATCTTTTACGGTTTTTCCCTAGACAACGGTCTAATGCATCTACCCTATTCCAAAGCATATTCCAAAGCATATTTAGTACCGGTTGTCGAGATAGAAGGTCTCCCGTTTTGAGAAATTTTTGAAATGTCGGTATGCACATTCTTAAGCAAAATGTATATATTATATCTCCCTAACACACTGCAATTATTCAATTCAACAAATAACATACTTACCAAATATTACTTGATTTGTCAAGAGCAAATTAAATAATATTACACGCAGCTATATATTACATATGTATAATATCTACAGGTGTGTTAATTAAGTAATTATTCTTCGGTTGATATGTTCATAAAGCAATGACCATTAAGTCGTACAATAATATTTTTAAGATTATTACTAGAACACGAAACAAACGTCTTTATTACCTACTTGCATACCTAATATTTATTTTTCTACGCCTAGTAATATACATATACCAAAACTCTAATAATATACCTAACGTAATAATTTGGTCTACATATTACATTAGTAATAATGTTGAAATAGCTTAAATATGCAAACAGGTAATACCTATACTTATACCTACACTTTATCGGGGATTGAGAAACAGTGAATTTATTTATTTTTTTAAACATATCAATAAATAATAACAGTATAAGAACAACATATCGTAATGTTATTAATGCAATTTCTCCTGAGAAGTGTTAAAATGGTAAGTTAAGATGCGAGTTTCAGATGGATTTTTTAATGTTTTGTTTTTATGTAGGTATGAAAAGAATCAGGTAACATTAATATGTCAGCCTATACAATGTAAAATAATCCCATCACAGTTTTCCAAACAGGCGCAGATTTAACAACAACCACAACATTTTGTTCAATTTACTTCTTTATTAGATAAACCAACAGTTGAAGACGTCTCCTTCTACCCCATTTCATATAGAAATACCTATTAACGTAAGTAAGATATACCAACCTCCTATATAGATAGGTATTGTATTAATGGTTAGGAATGTGTGAGGCGATATAATCAATCATACAATGACGTGAACAAATTTCACTTCTTTTTTCCTCACATCAATGTCTAACTTAACTAGGTTAGTAGGTATAGTATAGGTGTATGTTCAGACTCAGAGTAAGAACCTAGTTATATAGGTAGATGTAGATACATACCCACTACAAACGGAAAATCCTACTCTGTTGAGAAAATTTCGAACACACCTAATCATCTGTGTAATAAATTTCAATGTTTCAGTATTTCTTATTACCCCATTCTTACTAACAAAGTGGCCTAATCTTTTTCATATCATACCCATAGAATACCATCAATATGCGCATCTAAGCCATCGTGAATATCAATCCCCGACACCATGGGCGCCCGCAGGTGAATTTATTTATTTATTTAAGGCAGCACTTGCCCCCCCCCCCCGGATTTATTGAAAATAGTGAAATAATGTTACTTTTATTTTAAATCATTTCTTGTTAACAGAAATAAAGTGTGGAGAGACAGAACGTTGGCGCATACAAATACGCTACAGTAGATTAAAACTACATTAAAACATTACTAAAAATATTTTGCCCCCCCCCCCTAGAAAATTTTCTGAAACTATTATAACATTTAACAAACAAATTATATAATCTTCTACCTGCATAAATAGCTAATCCTTCATTCTATCAACTTCACCATAAATTGTGTTTAAATGTCACTTAGACAAGGCCTGTATATAAATTCTCGATGATCTTATACTAAACTTATTAGGTACTTATATTATATAGCTAAGTAGGAATTCCATCTTCCCCTATTTAGATAGCACCTCCTAATACAATATCCTAAGGGGCTGAAGCAATAAAACATATCTACTTAATATTAAGTATACAACTACTACTGACTGCATAATATTTATTTCCACTTATATTCGCCATAGGTAGGTAGGTACTTATCTAAGAATGAGCCGTGTAATACAACCCCTGACATAAGCCCTTCTCTGTACTAAGGGGAGTGACTTTAAATTCCCTTATAGTTTGTTGCCTTTAGTAAGTCGTAATGCAAGTATGATGCATTTTATAGTGTAGATAGCTGGATGAAATCTATATTATTCAAGAAATATGGGAGAATTAATACACAAATATCACATGATCATAAAAATAAATCCATTTTGAGTAAAATTAAATTAATTATTTATACTGTAACGCTTAATGTATGCGGTAGGCGATCCAGAGGAAGACCCAACTGCAGGTGGAGGGAAGTGGTGAGGCAGGACATGAGAGAGAGTGACGTTGTACCGGAGGATGCGCAAGATAGAGCAAAGTGGCGGCGAAATACAAGAAAAGCAGACCCCACCACCATGTGGGATTAATTAATAAACTACCTAATAGATATAGGTACTATAATATTTGTTCACTATGGAGAGTTTGCGAGATGGATGTCAGGACAGGAAGAGGGAAAGAACAGAAAGGATGGAAAGGGACAACATTAGGAGGTTGGTGAAAAAAGATGCTTCCTAAAGACAGCAACTCAGATAGAAGTCGGAATTCAGTGGGAATACCATTCCACAAAGAGCACCATGAACTGTCCTGAGAAACATGAAATATCTTCAAATCCGTTCGACAAAAAACACTTTTTTTTCATTTACTCATCCACATTTGATGTTTAAGACGATTTCTAAAATCTCTAATTAACAAAAAAGTTGTCACGAATCTTAAGAACCCCCCAGCGTCACTGTAATGTACGATGTGTCAATGGATTGATTGGGTACCTAGTACCTACCTACATAATGGACAAGTTATATTATTACAGAAATTTATCACAGTGTGGGAAAGAAGACACGAGACAACGACCACAGACAATCCATAATGTACGTCGAACAATGTCCATCTTGTCCATAGAGAAAACCAACAACAAGAATGATCGTAAAACAATAAAAATATTTGGACGTGTGGCCATAGTGTGGCCTGGTGTGGCCCCCCGTTGACAAAGACGTTGTATATCTTTCAAATTATTGACGTTGAAACCCCTGCCAACACGAGCCTGCCCATTCCAATCAATTTCCACTATTTTATTTTATTAATGGAGGATTCGGAGAAAAGTAATATTTTTATGTCTGTTGAAAAGTGTTTACATAATGATGTGTTTTATAAATTAATAAAATGATTAAGAGGCACCATTGTGTAACTTAAAATTTTTATTTAAATAATATTTTGATAATTATAGAAATTATAAAAACCATTCATAAACAAACTATGTATTGGTCTCTAATATGAGTCTCTAATATTATAGAAGAAATCGCTAAATCAATAGTTCACTATTCATTGAAAAGTTATTAACAACAAGTAAGTATGTGCAAAAAAAACAGAGCTCCAGTAAATCGGTAAGTTTGTTAAAAATAGCTGTGTATCCATTCCCTCACTCCGCGTCCCTTATGGGGTGGCAGAGAGGACAGAACGCCAGTCTACCCTATCCTCACACACACTCCTTGCTTCTATCATAATATGCACATTGATTGGATTTTTAAAATAGATTTTCCAAATAACATTGAAGACATTGACGCAAATACAAAGTAAAACAAATGCATCAACTTAGAGGTAACCTTCACAGCACTAGTAGGTAAAACATTTTTTTTAATATTATTCATTGTCATCAATTCATCATTTCATCAACATATAACTTTACAAGTGGTCATATATTATTTTAAAGATCACAATACCATTGTCTTTTTGTGTCGTCCAATATGAAAGCACAATAAACAAATGGCTTTGTAATGACAATGAGATGGACAATACGTAATATCTATGGGGTTCCCATGGTTTAGAAAAAATCACCACAAAATAATGACGTGAAACTCTCATTTTGTATAGCCACATCAATTCACTCAATTTTTGTTATTTTTGTTTATAAAACGCATGCACAAAAAACAATACGTGGGTTCATATATTTACCTACATCATTGACGAATTTATTTACAGTTCTTTTTTATATTTTGTTAGTTTATATTGAAAATGTGTATGGCAAATAATTATGATTTGATACACAAAAACAACGTACCTAGAGGTAAAGATGGATAAAAGAAAGAGGTAAAATACACAATCGAAAACTTCACACGAAAATCGCAAAATTTTACCAATCAGGGTGACATTTGTTAATTTACTCCCCTATTTGACGTAAAGTATATCGCTCTTATATACACTGTTATACCTAATATGCCACACTCATACAAAAAAAGTAACGGTATATGTGCCTACCTACATGCATAATCCGCGTATCAAAATTACATACTTACTACACATTGTACGCACAATTATTTCTATAAAACATTATACCAATGGCAGAAAACAGCGTTTATAAGTAACAATATGTAGTAGGTACACATTATAATAATTTATTTCACGGCTGGTTATTTGAATAATTTTCACTCAAGTAAACTCGTTGACAAAAATAAAATTTGACAAGCATCGTAAAAATCTGATACGCGCTTTGCACGATATGTACAAGTGTACAGAATCATAATACCTAATATGTTTGTAATACATACGCATTACTATATTATGTACTATGTAGTTACCTAGCCTAGCTGATTTCACCTATAGGGGCTATAGGTAATACAAGCAGGTCGATATACCTATTAAGAGTATGCATACCGACATTTCAACAATTTCTAAAAACGGGAGACCTTATATCTCGACAACCATTACCAAATATGCTTTAGATCAAAATAGGGTAGATGCTTTGAACATTTATCTAGGGAATAACCGTAAAAGATTTTTATATCTTGTATAGATTTCTCAAAAAAAAATGTGAAAAATACCTCTGATTTTTTCCGAAAGACGTAAACTCGTTTCCCAAAAGTCGCGGAGCAAAAAATTTTTTTGTACTGATAATATGCATTGAAATCTAGAGAATAACCGTAAAAGTTTTTTGACAGACGCAAAATTAACCCCAAAAAATGGAAAAAAACGCTATTTTTACCATTGTATCATGCGATTGTTTGCGCGATTTTGAACCTTAATACCGTATAGGAAATGAATGTGACGTCATTCTTTGTACCAAGCCCTTAAACTAACGTAATGAAACATAAAAAATGGTTATATACGTTCGTAATGAGCATTTTTCATACATTACCCACCGATACTTTTAACTTACATTATACTAACGCACTACTGCCTACTAACGTTCCTACTTTAACTCATTTTTTTTAAACGACCCCTGTGTATGATTAATTTCACATGGGTTTCTATTGAGGTCGTTTATAAAGAAAGAATTAAGAGTGGGATGGTGTTTGAAAAGTACCAAAGTGTAAATCACTGTCGTTTAAAAATTGTATATTGAATGACTTGAGTTACGAAGTTCCACTGCTGTTCCGTCATGGAACGATTTATTCCTTATCTACACGATCCTTGGCCAAATGTTTTTCAGGTGTATGATAAAAGTTATTAGAACGTTGTCGAATATTTTCAAAAATCAATTGCAAGATGAGAACGAAATTACTTAGTATCCCATATGACCATATGATTGAACATACCTAACAACATTAGATTCGTTAGTAATGTGTAATGGTGTAATCTTGGTGTAATGTATGGAATATGGATACACAAGAAACATAGATGATTTTCATAAGTTTAAAGTAGCCTTAAAGACTCACGTGTTTAGATTATGTTATTCCACGCAGACATCTCAATAATTATTGTTAGTCAATAATGCTTTAGTTTTAAGGTAGTTCAGCGCACTTGAGGCGATAATTCGCGAAAACTGCGCATTAGCAAATTATCCAATTATTGTTATTATTATTATTAATTAATATAGATACGGTTGATATACCTACAATTTAAAAAATATTCTGAAAGTTTAAGTGCATCATAAATAAGAAAATTGAGTGAATTGAGCATGAACAGAAGTGCGACATTACACAAAATAACATCACCTGTAAAAATAGCTGCTTCACTATATCGAACGAAATACAGTAAGTACATATGTAAGCTAACTACCAATCGAGTACCTAGTTAGTGCACAGTGTACACCTACAAATAACACATAATTTGTTGTACGGCCATACAGTTCATATACAGAAGGCAGAAGGAGATATTTCAACGTCCAGTTAATTGGTATTTTCATAGTCCCCACAGGAGGTCTAATATCCAATTCACTTAGCTCCATACGCTGCTGACATAGCGAGCTATACGAATGTAGAGTTGGATATAACCAAATGGACTGTATAGTGTGTAGAACTATGTATAATATCTCCATATTATTATCATGCTGAATACATTCTTGTTATTAATGTAACCATCCAAATAACGTAAATTTTATGTTCATTACAACTGCCTTTTTTAAATAATAAACAAGATTTGGTCTCGTGCTGCCCGTCCACTATATTATTATAGAACTAAGTAGGTACTCCTATATTAGGTTTCACTTGAAGAGATTTTGATCTAACTTAACATAAATATTTAGTTTTTTTAGTAGCAATGTTAACTTTACAGTAGCATATATCAATTGAACATTGAGTTATATCGCAATGAAAGTACATTTGTAAGTTAACTGAAAATTTTAATGAGTAAATTACTTTTAAGCTATCGGAGGAAAATTGGCAAAACAGCAAAAAAAGGAAACTTGAAATATTTTAAAATACAGGTTTGATTCAATAACAGAGTTAGTTGATAAAGGAACTCAATATGGGAATCAATAAAGAAAAGCGATGAATATGAAAATTTTCTTAGCCAATTTGTTTCCTGTTTTCATAGAAAAGTATGTAAGTTGAATGTAAGAAATATTTAATATGGACTTAGACACATCTGATATCGTAATATTTTTTCGTCCTTGCTACTTTTTTATTCTACGTGACAACCTCCTTAAATGCAAAATAACTAATACTAAAATCTATTCGTATTTTGATATTTTTATAAACAAATTTTTATTGAAACTAAATTATTTTAACACAAAGGTGACACAAAACTAATACGAGCATAAATATTTGTCAAATTTTTGCAATTATTAAAAATTTATCGTTATTGTAATAATGTATTAAAATTATGATCCTAAATGACGTGAAAAATTTCAATACAACAAAAATATGATTATTTAATAACAATATGTACGTTTAATTTATTTAATTTAAATTATAGGTACCTATCCGGTTTATTGAATATTTAAAATGACAATGTTGCAATTGTGATCATGTGTGTCGAATTGATACTACGTTATAATACATAATATATTATTATACACCTAATAATGTATTTCGTAACTATTGTTAATAATTATAATACAAATATGTATGTATAATTTTAATAATGAATTTCGTTTTATATGTAAATATTATTATAATTATTTGTGTTCAATATTGATATTATGATAATGATGTTCAATAAAGTGATATCACAATATTATAATATGTACCTATACTGAAACATTTCCTAGTTAACAATACGTTAATTAAAAATGTGTCAAAGTATACAAATGTGATTCACTAATTTTTTTTTTTTATGAAACGAATTATTTATTTCATATTTTATAGGTGATACCTACCTTTGACATAATAAAAAAACTCAATTGGTATATCATTCACAGATATCTATCTACTATTAATTTTAAGAGAAGTCAATTATTTCTGTGTAATCCAGCAAAGTGTATGAAATGAGTAGGTACAAAAACAGGATATCTACAAAAAATGCATTTTTCGATCAAGATGCACTTACTTAAAAAAAAAAAGAGATTTGAGCTTATCACAAATACAAATACTTTTCTGAAGATTTCACAGTAAGCTAAAAGCTTGTATCGTAAAACAGAGAATACGTCATCAACACCGATATTCAAGCCCAGTACCTACGTCCAGATTAGTAAAAGTCCGCTGCCAAACAACTTGATCAACCACATCCCTGTTTTTTTTTTGCTGTTGAAAAACCGTTCAGATGGTGATGATCGATGATTTTCACACTGTTAACAAGTTGAAAACTTATAGAAGGTATGAGAAATTAAATCTTGTAAAATGTAAGTAGGTAGCTAACGCAGCGACTATAACTCATTACCACATACGGGAGCAAGCTAAAGACGTCGCTCTTCGAAGACAGTTTCCCGGGCCCTTGAGATGGATGATTCATTAAACGGCCGTGGCGCCTCAAAAATCACCCAACGTCATCATCATCAATTAGGTATAACGAATTGTCTACTCACTTGTTTCGTGGATTGACAAATAAAAGTATTTTTCAACCTGATGTAATTGTAGGTATGTATCTACTTCGTTAGGTACCTATCCCATGTAAATAGTGGACTGTAAAAATGTATAAACACGAGAGGAATGCGGCGTGTCTTGGTTAGTTAGTGGTTAGTCGTGCCTGTCAGAAATATTCTTCTTGTCTACAAAACATAATAACAATAAACACAATGATTCGGGTGATGACAGTCGACCCCTTGAACTGAAGGAACTCAGCATCCAACTGAGATGATTACCATGACAATACCTGGACCATTCAAATATAATAATATGTTTGGTCTTGTCTGAATATGGACACTACAAGGTATAAGATATGGTATTAATTTGATCAACCATTAAAAAAGATCTTTATAAAATTAAAGTTTATAAGTAGCAGTTTATTTTGAACATTAATTAATATAATGTACGATAAGAGTAAATTAGATTAAGTATATCATCTTCCTCGATTCCAGTTTGTAAAAGTAGGTATTTAAAGCTCATGTGCCGCAAGTAATATTGGAGATGCCTGAAATAATAAAAAGGTCTAAGAAAGTAATGATGCCTAATAATTATAACTGTATAGTTATGTTTTGAAAATGCTCTGAATTTGGGTAACGTAAGCTAAAAAAAATTACGGGGGCCGATCATTGGGCAGATTTATTCAACTCAGGGATGATATCGCAATGCAAAATTAATCTAGAAATGTTCCATACAAACTAGGTGTAGGATCTAGGGTCTAGAACTAGGGTCAATCATCAAATTCATAAAATAAGAATAGTATACAAATTGAGAAAACATGACAATATTCCTGATTAAGACTGTACCTCTATCCCTAGACATATTAAAATAATAAATTATAAAACAGTTTTTGAGTAGGTAATATAATATAAGTTACAAACTATAAAGTGTCAATATTATTAATGGAGTGTGTATATCGTCGAGGTAGTAAATTCCTGGATATAAAATCATTTGGTTCTGGAACTGATATAAAGACAATATATTATTCATACAATATAATCTTACCTTTGAGAATAAGTGTCTTAGGAGGATACTGGGTATCACATGGCAAGAACGTAAAACCAACGAATACGTTCGACGGCGTTCCCAGCAACGATCAATCCTGTCAGTAATACAGGAAAGACGTTGGTCGTGGCTGGGCCATGTTTTGCGAATGCCCAACGACAGCTGGCCAAAGAGAGCGCTGTTTTTCCACCCACAGGGGTCCCGACGCCCCGGAAGACCCTCTTTCACAGTGCACCGTTCCTATGACAACGAGATCAGAGCGTTAGGAATGACGTGGAGAGAGGTAATATCACTCGCACAAAATCGCTCTGAATGGAGACGCCTGGTAGCCTCCCTGTGCTCCCGAATGGAGACATAAAGGGCGTAGTAGTAGTAGTAGTAGTATAATCTTACCTTAGATATTCCTACATCAGGACATTGAAGTGAATCTACCTACTAGCTGTGGGGTGATTTACGGGCAGTTAATGATTACCAACTAATATTATACAAACGATCACTTTTATTACGATTGATAATAAAAAAAAACGATATACATCTAAACTGGTTTCAAAATATACCACTAAAATTAAATAGGTAATCAACATCGTCATATAATTTGTAAGACATTATCTTTGGAGCTGACGATACAGCTGTTATACCTAATAATAGTACACTTGTACAACAAGTTATTTTGTATCCTAACCTAATGTGAGTGTATAGTCTGATTATCATTGTAAAAACAAGAGATTCCATAGAACACATATCTACATAGATACCGAGGTAAAGCCAGGAATAGCTAAATTGGTACAGCTACTAACCCAAAAGAAATATGTTTAGGCACTAGGCAGTAGACATTAGGACAGGGACTACTGCCCTTTTGCTCATAGAGAACATTAAATAGACTCCGAGTGGGTAGGTATGTCACAGGATACAAAAAAAAATATATTGGTGGGGCATGAGTGAGGATGAGAACATCTCCTGTAGCTGTGGAGAGATCCAAGATTACAATCGTCTGCCGTCTTCGGCGGAGGGGTACAATAATGTGACCCAAATGACAAAGGATTTTCTGTTGCAGAGTATTGGAGGGGGTTGGCCTAGTACAGCTGATACGTCAAGTAATAAAGGGAGTAGGTATAAGATAATTAGTGTTTTAAAATGAAGTATAGAGGTATAGGTAGAAGACAACCAATCTACAAATAGTAAGTTAGGTACATTAACGGGAACGTAAAAAAATAAAGCAAGTACATAGTATAGAATTACACATAGGTAAGCACGAGGAATATAAATCGTACAAATAGAAATAAGTTACAGGTATTCTTTAGCGGGAAATCTCCGTTTGACACGTGTATGTAAGCAGAACAGAAAGAGCTTCAAATGATATGATATTAGACCCCTGGGGTATTTCTACTTGATTCCTTCATGCAGTCAACATTAGGCACTCAAATCTTCTACGTGAGTGAATCCTAATGTGACGTCTTCATGACAGACATCATTCTAATCTTAAACTTGAACAATTATAATGTTTCCTTCTTATTAAACCACTCGCTTACACGCATCATAAGAAAATAAATAAATAATTGGATCGTAAAGGGAAAACTTATGGTCCAAGAAGCAAACACAACAAAAGACTTAAGTTTAGAAATAAATAGGAAATATTGTCATTCCAAAGACATGGTAATATGATGAAAGAATCCTCGCAGCGAAATGCTGAAATGACTTGCGAAAAACTGTACTTTTTGTACAACATTGGAGATTAATAATACAAACAAGAGAAGTAGGGCAAAGAATAAAGCTTCTTCACATATTCCTTCAGGTGAGTTTCTATTTACTTATAACTGAACACCTGACAGATTGGTGGTGAATTGGATTTTAAGGAATGGTAATATTGGAAAATTATGAATTTTCAGAGAGTTAATGTGATTTTCTTAAATTAATAAATGTGAAAATGTAAGCAAACCATCTGGGCACGGACAGCTGATAGAGTAATATGTATCTACATGTTTAGATATAAATATATTCTAGGTTACGTAATATTCCATAGTGAAATGATTCTAGATATACTTGCGGTGATTTATTATGTGACATACTTAGGAACTCATTGAAAATTCAGTCCATGAAACGCGAGCTTTATCACCTCCCACCCCAAGTGTAGTTTATATGGATTTCGTGGCGATTATACATTAACCTAATTCTGTGTTGACATTCGCGCTTAACCAAATTCTAATATTAAGCTAACTAATGTTAGTAACTTGGTAAATACCTATCGTTAAATAATTTGTTACGTTTTTTTTCAGGTATTTTATTCCGAGTGAGTATTTTTCCTACTGAAAACGGAACTAATCTAATGGCATTAGATATGGCATGAGCTATTTAGCCTGTAGATATACAATACGTTCGTAAGAGATTTTAATATTATAAAGCGAATGTTGTTTGCAAGAACCTGAGCTATTTTATTAAGGCTTATTATGTTAAGTCGATTATTATAGTTAGTTTGATTAGATTAATTGATATCAGCACTTATGTGATTCTGAAGGTAAAAAGGATGAACAAAATTACAACGCAATTAAAAAAATGATCCAGATTTGTATAAGTAATTTCAATAAATCAATAAAGAAGAAGAAGATTGAAAAAAATATATTTTTCAATTGGCGGGTTTATTACCGTAGGCAATGTCTGCCAACCAACCACTAATTTAGTACCTACGAACACAAATACTTTCCCGCACACTTCACAGCAAGCAAATTCCTTGTGTACAAAGTGCAGATTAAATTTCAACTCACAAAGAAAGTAAAAAGGAATGGCACAGATATACACAACATCTTAGGGATTCAAATGTTCCTATACACATCTGATAGCTTCTGTCCGTTTGAAAATAGAATATAAATAGTATAGATAACAAAATGAATATAGCTGGTAGATTTTGAGTAAACACATGTGAACATTCCATTACATAATACTGGTATTATCCAAGTCATGTACGTAACGCTGGTCCGTTGGAAAATTTTGCAAGTTCTATGAATATGTGCGTAAATTTAAAGCAGCGACGCCTTCATGGGTGGCTAAAAATTTTCGTCGAAGTCTAACTTTTTATGAATGAAAATTCGAATTTACAAGTGTACGTCCCTACTAATGAAATTATGAATGAAAATATAGTTTTGAAAGGTAGACATGCAAAAGGAGTTTTGTGGCTTTCAGGGATGGGTACCAACTTAAAAAGTAGATAATATGAATCTGGTTTTAAGACTTTTATGACGATATTGGAGTGACGGGGAATAGAAGGAGCCTTGTGATCTTCCTGTGTTTACTCGAGGAACTTTGAAGGGTGGAGTAGTAATAGTGGTTACACAAAACCGTACTTAACCAAGCCTCCGTGATTGTCACGGGTAGGTACCCAACCCACTAGTATATAAATATTTTTCTGTTTTATTTAATGATGATATTTTGTAGTCATCAATAAAAATTACTCCTGTCAGTACATTAACACTACAATACATCATTAACTCCATATCTATGCTATCATTAGATTTACTTATGTCATTCTTTTGGTGACAAAAAAAAATCAACGACATATGGATGGATGAAAGACAAAGGGGTGGTGGTGTAGGACGGTTGATGGGCTCAGGTAATCTACCCACACTAACACCTGATTACATTAAATTATTTTGGAAGTATTTGAACCTAATACTTGTCATCGGTCATCATTTATATTCAGACAAAGTAGCGACTAAATGACAGGATGATAGTCGGCTTTTGTTTTATTTCACGTGGGTGAAAAATGATAGAAATTAGGTAGTAATAGGTAAAAGAAACTATCAGTGAAAAATTGTGTGAAATTAATGTGATGTGTAGTTTTTAGTTTGATTCTGTAGAAGTCATATGCCCAATCCCACCAACCCATCATTCCCAATCCCACCATTAACCTAGGAAGGAGAGCCCTAAGAAATTTACACACAATGCACAGAGATAATATTCTATTTATTGAATAAAGAACATCAGATTCCAGCACCCATAACCCTAAATCCATATGAAATGCAACATGCAGCTCACCTGCTCTGGGCGGAGATATATTTGGGCACCTAACATAGGTGAGTTGCATGTTGCATTTCATATGGATTTGGGGTTATGGGTGCTGGAATCTGATGTTCTTTATTCAATAAATAGAATATTCTCTGTTTTTGTATGGAAATTTCTTAGGGCTCTCCTTCCTAGGTTAAAGTTGGTGGGATTGGGCAGTACTCCTTAAAAATACTCTATAAAGTACAGAAAGACGCTAAAAAATAAGATAGCTAGTTGATGGCTACACATGTCTTTAACGAAGATATTTATTTGGATGCTGATGCTGGTTCAACACTCAACAGTTCGATTCAGAGCTACGACGCATTTTATTGATTTTAATAATCGACGACCATTCTCCGGTGGCATTGTAGAATAATTTATTTTTAATCTAAAAATGTGGTATAGACATCTGTACAAATAATGCAGTTAGTGCATACTTTTTGCATGTTCTTAATTCCATAACAATAGCTGATGTGTACTTATACTTATTACTTACCCTACTCTAATATTAATACACATTACACACATGAACATGACAGTTGTGTCAATAAATAAATACCTGTACTGCAAAGTATTCTGCATATAATTTCAAGGCAACACAACAGTCGCATTAATCATCATTTTCTAAGAATGCACTTTATAAAAATGTAGACCCACAATGTAAAAAGTAAAGTTGATTTCCTTATTATTAATTTCCTTTTTTTATTAATGTATGTGTCTCTGTTAAAATTATTATGACAAAATATCCACATACGTGGTGGTTATGTTAATAATGACTAAGGGCGTAATATGTAATACAATGATATTCTTCAGTAGTTCCCATTATGTTATTGTGTCATGTTGCGTATGATATAAAGCAGGTAGTTACACGGAGCTACAATGGTTAATTAGATACCTTCGTGGGTAAATATTCGTAGTAGCTGCAGGCCACGTCAGGTGTGAAGAGAATGTCACATCAAAGAGCGTCGTATTTCATTTATTTGTAATAAAATTATTGTTTATTCTTCTTTTTAACTTTTTTAAACAAATGAACGACGAGGCGCAGGGACGAATTCGTGTAAAATATTAAAAAAATCTAACATGTTTATCATAAATGGATGAAAATAAGTAACCAAAATATGATATTATGAATGAGTTGGGTGGAAATAACGATAAGCGTTGGTACATTTGTAAAATCAAAAATTATGTTCCTGACCGAACTTATATTTGTTCCTGAATATGAGTCATCGATCCAAAGCTTCAAACTGGGTATATAAGTTTGAATTCGTGATAATTGTGCAAATTCAAATGTAGGTCATTTTTTTAATGCAACAGGTTTCTTAAATATAACCTCAACTGGAGTAACTGACAATATGTTCAAAATAATGTCAATAATATAATCGATGTTTTATATACAATAAAGTCGTATTATGTGTTGTGAAAGTAATTGCACATCATGTAAAATATCAACTTACACTGTTGCAATTTTCTTTGTAATCTTGTAAAATAATAATTACTTAATTATCGTAAGAAAACACGATATTGACACACAAAAGATAAGTTTTTAAAAAGGATTACACACCATGTAAATACTTTTGTATGGAATCCATACAAATTATTACACAATGACGATAAATATTAATAGGCTTACAATAATTTTATCACACATAGTAAATTGCAACATAGCGTAAAACGAAAAAGTTATTTTTGATTACCTGTAATTATTATTGTATGGAAACTGTCAAATTAAAAGATGAAAAGAATTAATTTAACATACATATTATTATGTATCATTTTCTCGGGAGAAATTAGATAACAAAAATGTAATTTTTTGTCACTACTCCCTTAATCACCTATGATACCTACTTATAATTTTCTTCATTTTTTCCAGAAGTTCATGTTTCCTATATGAGATCACTCGCAGACGAGCGGATAGCCGTAAACTATAATATAGTATAACCATATGTATAATTTGTTGCAAGTTCTGAATATTTCAACGGCGGTAAATCTATGAATTTTAGTCACTTAATTTAAAAAAAATATATTCACCAGTGGCGAGGGGTACGTTCTTCTCCAGGGTGAGTTTTACATAATATGTGTATATCGGGCCAATAGTGTCACAATATTCTGATTGCCATCGGCTTCTCTTTCTATTTTCATATAAATTAATAAAGAACACAATAACAAAACAATTTAATCACAAAAAATCTATCGCGCATATAATTTACGCGCGCTCGACGATCGATTAATTTAGTATAGGGCAACATCGTAAAATATTCGTACAACTTAGAAATTTACTGATGCATGTTTTCTTCCTTTGAAATCGGATTACCTAAAAAAAATGTTGAGCATTTTTATGATTATCAAGATAGTATACAAACATTCAATAATAATTGTTGCATTTTGTGACGATATGTAAACTATACTTAGAGGTATTATTTTCCATATAAGCCTGGCATTTCACGTTAGTTGGTGCAAGGGAGCAATGGCATGCAATAATTTAATACATCATACAATATGTTTTATATTTGCAATAATTTGCTATTATAAAACAGTGTCGATTACAGGTTCCACGTACACTGAGTGAACTGTGCATTATCCCAGTACACAGTACACACTGCCCTATAATTAGGCAGGTACGAGTAGGTCTACTGTATTTGATAACACAATAATACCGGAAAAGTTATAAGCTTTAATGACGACAATGTAGGCGTGTGATTGAGGGTTAACAAAATACTTTTATTCGTATGTAATGCAATGAAATTTGTGTACAGTGACGTGCCTTGGGGTTTTCGTGTGAGTAAAGGTGGTTTAAAGGTGGTCTGTAGCCTGGTTGGTAACGCGCTCGACTGTTAATCCAGTGGGCGCGGGTTCAATCCTCGACCTACTCCACTTCACAACACAAGCTTTTAAGCTTTCTGTGAAGTGTACAAAGATGTATTTGGGTTTATTTCGATGAACCCAGATTCATTTTAAAAAAAAACACGTACATCTTGTTTGTGAAAAACAAATTCAAACTACAATGTAAACTATAATAATATGTCTATCTATCTATCTATCTATACCCTCACGCCACATCCCTTGCAGGGTAGGCAGAGAGGACAGAGCGCCAGACAGCCCTATCCTTACACACACTCCTAGCTTCCGTCACATTCATGCAATTAGTCATACACGCTCTCCGATTCCTTTTACTCAAAACGCGTCCATCCTTGAGGATCTGGTCGACATGATCGGACCAGGTCAGTCTCGGACGGCCGCGCTTTCTCACCCCTCTTCGCTCATTCAGATATATCTTTTTTGTCATCCTGTCATCATTCATTCTCTCAACATGCCCAAACCATCTTAGTTTGTTTACTTTCATTCTTGTCACTACACCAGTCTTGCAGTCACTCATTTCCCTAATAACCTCATTCCTTATCTTATCTCTCAGCGCTTTCCCGCACATTCTTCTTAATGACCTCATTTCTACTGCATTCAACCCTGATTCATCCTTCTTCATCCACGTCCACGTCTCACTAGCATACATCAGGGTCGGCACCAAGACAGCATTGTGCACTAGCACTTTTGCTTTCATAGACACATTGCTACTACTAACAATCGGACCGAGCGCACCATTCGTCCTAGTACCGGCCAGCTTCCTTCTTTCAATGTCTCCATCACAGCGTCCATCTCTAGTAAACAAACTTCCCAGATATACATACTGATTCACTTGCTCCAGACAGTCATTACCAACCTTTATCACACAATTTGTCCTTATTTCCTCTCTTTCGAACACTAATACTTTCGTTTTATTTACATTCATTTTCATACCATTCATATCGCAGCTTTCGTACACACAGGATACTATCCGTTGTAACTCACATTTATCATCAGCCATCAACACTAAATCATCTGCAAACATTAACGCACATACTTTCACTCCATTTAGGTCCACACCAACATTCAGCTCATTCAGAGGACGCATGCAGTAGTCGAAGAACAGGTTGAACAACCAAGGCGACATGACGCAACCCTGTTTAACCCCTTTTGTGAGAGTGAACCACTGCGACAACGCAGCATTCACCCTGACACAAGCAGAGCTCTCCGAATATAGAGACGCGATTGCGCCAATCAGTCGGTCGCTCACCCCATATTCCGACAGTACACGCCACAGTCTTTCTCGGTCCACACGATCGTATGCCTTCTCCAGATCCACGAACGCGCAGAAGAGCCTCTGGTGTTTAGCCAGAAGCTTCTCCACGACCATCCGTAGGGAGAAGATCTGATCGGTGCACCCCCTGCCACTCATGAAAGCACCCTGCACATCCCATACTTTACTTTCAGTCACTTTTCTTACTCTTTCAATCAATACCTTTCCATACAGTTTGCCCACAGAGCTCAGCAAACTGATAGCCCGATAACTGCCGCATTCCAACCTTGAGCCTTTCCCCTTGTACAAAGGGCAGATGACTGCCCTCCTCCAATCCTCAGGAGTGCAGCCACTCTCCCAGCACAAGTTGAAGAGCCTCAGGCACCACTCGAGCTCAGGCACCACTCGAGCCTCAGGCACCACTCGAGCCTCAGGCACCACTCGAATATGTAGGAAGGCCGATACTGCAATTATAAATTTAAAATTGTTGTCTTCTGTGTATAATTATACGTGTGTGGCGTCTTTTTTCTCGGGTTGACTGTATGATATTGCTTTTGCAATAAGTCCGCCCCACACTACGATTGCCTTGTTTCGTAATTAGCTGGCTAAAAAAGATTTATCTGAATATTTATTTATTATTGCATAAAACAAATGCGTTACGCAAAACTTTTAACCTTTTTATAGCTGGTTTGCAATTTTTTTTAGAAGATTAATGTGTTTTTTTTAATTAAAATTAGTCTATAAGAGTATACAAAAATCAGTAAGTTTTTCATAGAAGGCACATACCTATTACTTATGGCATCATACCGATTGTTTCTATGCAGGTTCATGGTTAGTGACTCTGATTTGACTACAAATCTAATATTTCACTACACATGTAATATGTATACACAGACTATCACATATTTATATCATATGTGTTTATCATATCAAACATTCCCAGACTAAATAATGTAACATCGATACATCAATCACAATATCCAACCAGGCCGTTGAAAGACCCTGTAAATCAATATTCATATACTATTATTATTACATATTGAGAATTTTGACAGCTCCCAAGCATTTACAATGTGTTGGATACCTGTAGGAATCAGAATAAACCAACGCCAACATAGAACAAAAAAACAAAATTCGATTAAGCATATTATTGATGCGATAACCAGGATTCGAAACATCAAGATATATATGTAGATAGTACATAAATATCTATAATAATGTTGTATCCTAGAGAATTTACAGTAATGTAAATGCTTTGTTGGATAAAGGATCCAGGAGAACTAACAAATAAGGTCTATCAGTGGTGTAGAAGTGTAAGAATCTTGATTACCTATAAAAATGTAAGAAAATAGGTGTGCCTGTATCCACCAAGTCACCAAGTGTCTAAGCATTATCTATGCCATCGATTTATCAATACATTTCTCAACTAAGTATTATTCTTTCTTCATCTCATAGTCCGAGAGCCCGCTGCTTAATTTATGACGTATCTGTTTTTTGATCGAAATGTGGTGTAAATGATAGCTTACCGATAGGGTATTACATCGCACTAGGGTTGCCTATCAAAATCCTGCCGCAACCCCCCCTGCCCCCCCCTAAAAGGTCCCTCTTCGCAGTTTTTCGCATTTTATAGGAATATGTTAAGAGATAGGAGAAAGTAGTCAATGACAAAAATAATCCTTGCTAAATTCTCTACAAAAAATGTTACGACAATTTTTTCATAGGACTAGTAGTTTACCCGTAATGGCGGGTCAAAAAACAGGGTATTTTTTGAATATATATTTTTTTTTTAATATTTTTTTTCTTTCACATTCTTCCACCCATTATCACTAACATTTTATGGAAAAAAAAATTTGGCCTGCGGCGCTATATCGCTGGTTGTTTTATGAAAAACTAAATTTTAAGAATTTTCGTCACTGAGTTTTATTGCAATAAATCCGAAATTATTAGATGTATGAAAATAAGTTATAGCTCGTTTTGTAGCTAAGACTATGGTAATTAATTTGTTCTTTGACTATTTTCCTCTAGCTCTTATCAATTTTCAACCAATTTAGTTTAAATTCATTTTTTTAGTTTTTTAAATGAATTTCGGTTTTGGACCGGCCATTGCGGGTAAACTGCTAGTTCTACAAAAAAATTGATTTAACATTTTTTGTAGAAAATTTATCAAGAATTATTTTTGTCATTGATTACTTTCTCCTATCTCTTACCATATTCCTATAAAATACAAGAAACCGCGAAGAGGGACCTTTTAAGGGGGGGCAGGGGGGGTTGCGGCAGGATTTTGATAGGCAACCCTAGTGCGATGTAATACCCTATAGGTAAGCTATCATTTACACCACATTTCGATCAAAAAACAGATACGTCATAAATTAAGCAGCGGGCTCTTGGACTATCACTCGAATGTCTAATTCCTTCCCAAATATTTAAGTATTTATCCAAGATTTATAACTTAATACATAAATAAATGAATTTTGTATTATAATAATGATAATATTGACAAATAAATAATGGATAATACCTAATCTTATATAGATGTGTTTATGTACCCAAGTTGACTAAACCAACAAGTCCATTGTGATAGTAAATAACCAACCGAAAGAATTATGTCCCAGCTACTGGTCATCATCATACATACGTGGAACATTTTCGATATCTAAACGGGTGTTAATTTATTCACGTCAGATTAGTAGGTACAAAATAAACCAAGAGACTTGAACTAAGTACCAACATATATAAGTTAGTATAGCTACATACAAGTTGTAGATATGTGTCTGAATCTTTAAGGGCTTGGCACCAGGAATGACGTCACAGACATTTCCCACGGCATTAAGGTTCAAAATCGAGTGACAATCGCATGAAAAAATGATAAAAATAGCGTTTTTTCCATTTTTTGGGGTTAATTTTGCGTCTATCAAAAAAATTTTACGGTTATTCCCTAGATTTTGATGCGTATTATCAGTACAAAAAAGAATTTTCACTCCGCGACTTTCGGGAAACGAGTTTCCGTCTTTCGGAAAAAAGATCAGAGGTGTTTTTAAAATATTTTTTTGAGAAAACTATACAAGATATAAAAAATCTTTTACGGTTATTCCCTAGATAAAGGTTCAATGCATCTACCCTATTTTGTTCCAATACATATTTAGTAACGGTTGTCGAGATAGAAGGTCTCCCGTTTTTACAAATTTTTGAAATGTCGGTATGCACACTCTTAATTTGAAACACTATCATGCCAAAGTAATTACTAAAGATAGATGTTTTACATTATTACCTACTGCTTCGTACATATAATTTACTATTTGAATTTAATTAAACAAGTAAACGGTTCGCTCGGGCTACTGTAGAAAAAACACACAATTAACGAGTCGATAGAAGCATCTGAGATTCTCAAAGTATAAAATATACTACGGGAAGGTAACAATTATTAACATTCACAATTCAAATGGATCGTATTCGTTTTAACCCGTATACTCGTATGTACGTGGATAGAAGATTAATGCTGGATTTCACCAACTTTTAAGGCGAGGAATAGCCGAGACGGGAGCAACCTAGCACAAATTTTGTATGAAAAATAACGATAAATGGCTCCTTTCTTCGCTATTCCTCACTTAAGAAATCCATCATAAGAGATCTTTCTGTGCCGACTTCTCCTTTATGAGCGGGTGGTCGGATTCTCCAAGATGTGATTAAGGTGCAGAGAGGCAGACCGTGCGCCACGTTGTGTCGGAGTGCTGCCTCACAGCGTATGGAGGAAACCTGGAGGATTTCTTAACACTAAATGAATCGGTGACTGAGTATTTAAAAAACAATACTTTTAAGACAATCAAACATGAGCTATTAACATTGTAATTGATGTGATGTACTAGAAATGATCATACGATAAATAAATAAATTTCGTAAAATTATGCATGGATCATATGAATATATGTTATCAGAATTTTTAGATAATTTATTGTTGTTTATAGGTACTTATAGGTAGTATTTTTCTATTACAATTACGATCAAATTATTATATTTAATTCATTGAAAATAATATTCTCACACTTCTAAAAATAAACAACATCAACAGTTGTGAAAACATAATACATAATGAGGTAGACACGATTTTAAATAGGTAATGTTATATACGAAACGAACTAATAAAAGAGGAAGATTCTTTCCATGGGCGTCATCAGGGGAGACAGGGGGGCAGCTGCCCCCCTAGAGATTGCAATATAGTTATATATTTTTTCATACTAAATGACAAAACCTCACAAAAAATCACAAAACTACCACACATTTTCTCGTCATATCATAAATTTTCTAAAATTATGAAAATCCATTAGTTTTAAAAAAGCAATTGCCTACGGCGCTATTTGGTATTACTTTTTTATAAAAATATTTTTTTATACGTATTATTGTGTTTAGCATTATATACATTTTAAATAAACAAACCACATCACGACCTTTTTCACTATGTCTCGCAAAAAAAAATCTAGCGCTATTTACGCGTTTTTTATGCTATACCATTTTTCAAAAATTTTGTTGCCCCCCTCTAGCTCCGAAGCTGGCGATGCCCATGGTAGTTTCAGTATGAGAAAAGGAGATAGGTAATGATAATATTGTGCTGATTTAGAATGAGATAAAAACTATGTCTTATGCACGACTTTAAGTACATCACGTCAATACCTACTGTATTATGAAATAAAACTAAGTGAAATAAAATTCATCAAAATCAAACTATTCACTGTGCGACCACCAACTGAATTATCAACTTACATAATTCTCGTCGAAACAGAGTATGAATGTAACGCAGGACCGTAGAAACCTTAGTAAGTTGTACGAATACATATGGAATTTCAAACATTTCGCAATCGCAACGCCTTCAGTCTGCAACCTTCGAAAATTAGTCGGCTAATACTACATTTTTTCATTGATATTATACGAGCCTACAAAAATGCTTTGAGTAGTTATCGATAGATGTTGGTATTTTTAGATATTGAGTTTACCAGGTATAAAAACATTGAGCTCCTTTATATTCAAAATGCACATTTTGTTTTATAAAGTGAATTAGTAAATATTGTAGTAAAAATATTATTTAGTAAAATAGAAAATACTATGCTAAATAAAGATTTCATTTACTGCCTCTCTGCCTGCCCCGCAAACAGTGTAATTTTTGACAGGTTACAGCTAAAATACCTTCATGATATTGGATTTTATCAATTATCTCTATCAATAAGCTTGTAGAGTAGCCCTCTACCATCCGTCGTGACCGCACGTGTTTCTTCTCGATATTGTCGTTAATACTATTTCGTGTATTCCACCTTCTGTGTCGTTCCTTCAGTGATTTTCCAGTCAAAATCGTGTTTGTGTGTCTTCGAGTGCTTTTACTCAAATCCCACTCAGTGCCGGAATTATTAAGCTTTTTCCCCTAGTATTACTGGTTTTTGCCTTCGTACGCCATCTTGTCTTCTGTTTTTCAGACGCCATTTTATCATACTATTCTATACGCGTGGTCCCCAGGCGTCCACTGAACGCAAAATCAGTAGCCCTCTACCATCCGTCGTGACCGCACGTGTTTCTTCTCGATATTGTCGTTAATACTATTTCGTGTATTCCACCTTCTGTGTCGTTCCTTCAGTGATTTTCCAGTCAAAATCGTGTTTGTGTGTCTTCGAGTGCTTTTACTCAAATCCCACTCAGTGCCGGAATTATTAAGCTTTTTCCCCTAGTATTACTGGTTTTTGCCTTCGTACGCCATCTTGTCTTCTGTTTTTCAGACGCCATTTTATCATACTATTCTATACGCGTGGTCCCCAGGCGTCCACTGAACGCAAAATCAGTAGCCCTCTACCATCCGTCGTGACCGCACGTGTTTCTTCTCGATATTGTCGTTAATACTATTTCGTGTATTCCACCTTCTGTGTCGTTCCTTCAGTGATTTTCCAGTCAAAATCGTGTTTGTGTGTCTTCGAGTGCTTTTACTCAAATCCCACTCAGTGCCGGAATTATTAAGCTTTTTCCCCTAGTATTACTGGTTTTTGCCTTCGTACGCCATCTTGTCTTCTGTTTTTCAGACGCCATTTTATCATACTATTCTATACGCGTGGTCCCCAGGCGTCCACTGAACGCAAAATCAGTAGCCCTCTACCATCCGTCGTGACCGCACGTGTTTCTTCTCGATATTGTCGTTAATACTATTTCGTGTATTCCACCTTCTGTGTCGTTCCTTCAGTGATTTTCCAGTCAAAATCGTGTTTGTGTGTCTTCGAGTGCTTTTACTCAAATCCCACTCAGTGCCGGAATTATTAAGCTTTTTCCCCTAGTATTACTGGTTTTTGCCTTCGTACGCCATCTTGTCTTCTGTTTTTCAGACGCCATTTTATCATACTATTCTATACGCGTGGTCCCCAGGCGTCCACTGAACGCAAAATCAGTAGCCCTCTACCATCCGTCGTGACCGCACGTGTTTCTTCTCGATATTGTCGTTAATACTATTTCGTGTATTCCACCTTCTGTGTCGTTCCTTCAGTGATTTTCCAGTCAAAATCGTGTTTGTGTGTCTTCGAGTGCTTTTACTCAAATCCCACTCAGTGCCGGCCCGCAGGGCCACTTCCGACGAAGACGCTGACCTTGAGGACTTTCAACGGCTGGTAGTGGGATACTTCTGGTGGTGGTAGTTCTATTTATTCTATTTATAGTTCTATTCTTATTATATTATTTTGTATATATATATATTTCTACTAACATGGTGGAGGGAAACCAAGACACGGGACCTATAGGTCCTAAGATGTAAGAAATTAGGTGGTGGTCTTGACGCATGGAGTCGATGAGGCTCGCCACCCATCACGCCGCGTCAAGGACCAGGGAGGGCGCAAAGAGGAGGGCAGAATGCCGGATTGGTGTGTGGAATATAAGAGGAGATATGGAAGGTAAGATGAATGAATTGCGTGATGTTTTGCATGAGAGGAACTTAGATATATTGTGTTTATGTGAGACGAAAAGAAAGGATAGAGATTGTGATGTGGTGAATGGAATGGCAGAGATGTGGTCTGGAGTGCCAGAAAATGAACATGGACGTCAGGGAGTGGGTGCTATATTATCAAAAAGAATGACTGAATGTATGGTGAAGCGTAATGGGTATGGACTGGTAGGACCGAGACTCATCTGGATTCGTTTCAAGGTAGGCATGACCAGGCTGTTCCTTATTATAGGTTACGGTCCAGGGAATGATGCCTTGGATGATGAGAAGGATGAGTTTTGGAACTTAGTGCGGGAGACAGCGGATAAAAGAAGAGCGAATGAAAAAGTAATATTGGCAGGTGATCTGAATGGTTGGGTCGGTGTCAGAAGGAAGAATTTTGAGAGAGTGTTGGGATTGCATGGCGATGATAGGGTGAATGATAACGGGAAAAGAGTGCTAGAAGTATGTTTGGAGTTGGATCTCTTTGTGGCGAACACATTCTTCGCACACAAGGAGATCCACCAGTACACTTGGCAAAGAGAGAGAGTTGATCGTATTGAAAGGTCGATGATTGACTTTGTATGTGTGGACTCTGAGCTCCGGAAGGCGACAAAGGACACCCGGGCATTTCGGGGCGCCGGACTGTGGACGGATCACTTCCTTGTGATAACAAGGATTGATCTTTTCTCCGGTTGGCGCTCGAGGGCTCGGAAGTTGGAGCCTGTCCGGAGAATCAGGGTCGAAAAACTGAAAGAGACGAATGTTAGGGATGAATATGAAAGACTAACTAACGAAAGGCTAGAAGTACATGATGATGAGGAACGCTCGACGAGTGAACTATGGAATGTTATGAAGGAGGTGCTAGTAAAGAGTGCAAGAGAAGTATGTGGAGAAGCGTTGGTAGGAAGGAAAAAAGGTGATGCGTGGTGGGATGATGAGGTGAAGGATGCTGTAGTGAGGAAAAAGAAAGCGTGGAATGATGTGCTTGGTGCGAAACCAGATGATGGAGGTGAGAAAGAAAGAAAGAAGAATATATATAAAGCATGTAGGAAAGAAGTGAAAGAAATGGTTTGCCAGAAAAAGAGAAAACTTGAGGAAGAGGAATGTATGAAATTATCGAGGAATGCCGAGGAGAATTTGAAAATATTCTGGAAGGAAGTAAAAAGAAAGAGATCTGGAAGTGAGAAAAACAGTATGAATTGCATCAAAGATAAGAATGGTGATTTAGTGATGAATGGAGAAGAAGTTGTTGAAAGATGGAAAGAATACTTCGAAGAATTGTATGAAAGTGGTACTAGTACAAACCAGACGAATGTAGCAGATAGTATGAATGTAAATATTGCTGAGGACGAGGAAATACGTATGAATGAAGTTGTGCTTGCATTGAAAAAAGCAAAGAATGGTAAAGCTGCAGGACATGACTGTGTGGCCATAGAGTTCATCAAGCAAGGTGGCCCGAAGATTCTCGAGTGGTGCCTGAGGCTCTTCAACTTGTGCTGGGAGAGTGGCTGCACTCCTGAGGATTGGAGGAGGGCAGTCATCTGCCCTTTGTACAAGGGGAAAGGCTCAAGGTTGGAATGCGGCAGTTATCGGGCTATCAGTTTGCTGAGCTCTGTGGGCAAACTGTATGGAAAGGTATTGATTGAAAGAGTAAGAAAAGTGACTGAAAGTAAAGTATGGGATGTGCAGGGTGCTTTCATGAGTGGCAGGGGGTGCACCGATCAGATCTTCTCCCTACGGATGGTCGTGGAGAAGCTTCTGGCTAAACACCAGAGGCTCTTCTGCGCGTTCGTGGATCTGGAGAGGGCATACGATCGTGTGGACCGAGAAAGACTGTGGCGTGTACTGTCGGAATATGGGGTGAGCGACCGACTGATTGGCGCAATCGCGTCTCTATATACGGAGAGCTCTGCTTGTGTCAGGGTGAATGCTGCGTTGTCGCAGTGGTTCACTCTCACAAAAGGGGTTAAACAGGGTTGCGTCATGTCGCCTTGGTTGTTCAACCTGTTCTTCGACTACTGCATGCGTCCTCTGAATGAGCTGAATGTTGGTGTGGACCTAAATGGAGTGAAAGTATGTGCGTTAATGTTTGCAGATGATTTAGTGTTGATGGCTGATGATGAATGTGAGTTACAACGGATAGTATCCTATGTGTACGAAAGCTGCGATATGAATGGTATGAAAATGAATGTAAATAAAACGAAAGTATTAGTGTTCGAAAGAGAGGAAATAAGGACAAATTGTGTGATAAAGGTTGGTAATGACTGTCTGGAGCAAGTGAATCAGTATGTATATCTGGGAAGTTTGTTTACTAGAGATGGACGCTGTGATGGAGACATTGAAAGAAGGAAGCTGGCCGGTACTAGGACGAATGGTGCGCTCGGTCCGATTGTTAGTAGTAGCAATGTGTCTATGAAAGCAAAAGTGCTAGTGCACAATGCTGTCTTGGTGCCGACCCTGATGTATGCTAGTGAGACGTGGACGTGGATGAAGAAGGATGAATCAGGGTTGAATGCAGTAGAAATGAGGTCATTAAGAAGAATGTGCGGGAAAACGCTGAGAGATAAGATAAGGAATGAGGTTATTAGGGAAATGAGTGACTGCAAGACTGGTGTAGTGACAAGAATGAAAGTAAACAAACTAAGATGGTTTGGGCATGTTGAGAGAATGAATGATGACAGGATGACAAAAAAGATATATCTGAATGAGCGAAGAGGGGTGAGAAAGCGCGGCCGTCCGAGACTGACCTGGTCCGATCATGTCGACCAGATCCTCAAGGATGGACGCGTTTTGAGTAAAAGGAATCGGAGAGCGTGTATGACTAATTGCATGAATGTGACGGAAGCTAAGAGTGTGTGTAAGGATAGGGCTGTCTGGCGCTCTGTCCTCTCTGCCTACCCTGCAAGGGATGTGGCGTGAGGGTATAGATAGATAGATAGAATAAGCTTGTAACACTTTGTTGGCTCCATAGATCAATTTATCTATAGGTTCGTCTAGCCTTGAACGACAGCTGATCATCAGTCATAAATTGTGTGAACTCGTTACAACATTATGAATTAGTATTGGTAGCTGATTTGTTAGCAATTATAATATAATTAAAACTCTCAGCTACCTCTGTGATTATCTCATAAAGAGAACTTTGCCATTTTTAATAATAGGTAGTAATCCAGTAGTAACAAAATAAGTTTAAGTTGTATATAGTATGATTCCTTTCTAAGAGAAACCATCTGGTATTATCAAAAAAACTCATTCTTATGTGCCTGAAACGCATGAAAAATGTTATAGAATATTTGTAAAACGTAAGTATGTTGACAAGTGTAAGCTTTTTTCGGATTTTTTTTATAAAACAGTGTTTTAATTTTACCTACAAGAGATACAATTTGATATAAGTATTAGATTTATAAGTTTTCTTATACATGTACGACGTACGTACCAATCATATGTAATCCATTCATACTATACATATGTACTTATTGTCATCTGAAGGTGAATACTAAATACTTACTACGAAGGAGAGTGTATAATCGGTCCATTTACATGCTCCATCAACAGAATTGATTCAACCGTATAATATAATATTGTTAGGCACAATACACATTATAATCTTATTCATCCTAAAGGATATTTCATCTTATAAATCACAACTTAGTAAATGTGCAAAGTTTATAAACATCAACACAGTGAGTCACATTAATTTTCTATGGAATATGTCACACATCTGGATGATTGGTACAGGTTATCAGAACTTGCCGAAAAGCTGTACCTGAAACTTCACTATACTAATTTTGTTGTCCGGTAAGTTCGTCTAAAATCAATTCGTCTAAAATCAATTCGTCTAATTATCAATTCGTCTAAAATCAATTCTTCTAAAATCGAGGAATTGATCGTCAAGCAAATTGATTTTGGCCGAATTGATTTTGGACGAATTGATAATTAGACGAATTAATTTTAGACGAACTGATTTTAGACGAATTGATTTTAGACGAACTTACCGTAAACCACAAATTTTATATCTTGGGAGAGGTTTAAAAGTAGTATGCCTGCCGATATTTGTAAAAAAAAAATCTCCATTTGATGGGCCACCCTAATGAAAACTCACCTACCTACAATTTCTTATACCAAAAGATATGCACTTGTCAATTTACAGAAATATCGACCGTGCCAACTGTCACTCACTAAACATTTGCAGGTTGAATTAAGTAGGTCCTTGTTTAATATTGCCTGAAGCACTTCTTACCCCGTACAACTGATGTCTGATGGCACATAAAATGTACGTAAATTATCTTGTCGTATACGTATGTCGTATATTTCGCCAAATGAAGATTTCCAAGTGACTTTTTATACCTTCCATATGCTTTGCGTTTAGATGGAGACATATTAAAAGCGAATAAAATTAACCGCACCCAGGTGTCAGTCATCAGGAAAAACACAATTTTTAATTAGCAGGAGTTTTAAGAGTTATGGCAGTCGCTGTGTCTGTATGCAATATGTACCTATGTAGATACCAGTGACGAAGAGTGGATTTCTGCGGAAGGGAAGCCGGGGCTAATATTTCTTACTGGATAACGTCAGATTAGATTTTATTATGCCTATCATTTTATCCAAAAGGTAACTCGATGAGAATCGTGTTCTTAGGTAGATTCGCGCCTGGTAGATACAAACGATTAGTTTTTGGATTGATGATATCATTTGGCGAATAGTATTCATAATAGCATGCGACCAAAATCTTATTTATTTATTTTTGATTTATTTAATCTTTAAGTGAACAACAAATACATATATAATTATAAAAAATGGACGTAGTACAGATTATAAATCGCTGTTCACTAGGGCGGACTTATCGCAGAACTGCGATTTCTTCCAGTTAACCCAATCTTGAATTTGAACAAAGTCCAGAATGATTCAGCTGTATGAATACCACATAATATGAAAATTCGCTACTATAATAATAATAATAATTTGGATAATTTATATCGCGCCGTTTTGTGGGTATTCCCACCTCAAGGGCGCTCTGTGTTCCTCCCTACGTTGTTGGGAAGGATTTCTTAAACAAAAATGTTTTTAGTTGACCTTTCTTAGTTGATAGACCTGTTTTTAGTTGATCTGCGTGTAAAATATACGAGAGTCTGATACTTTGATATAGTTTTTTCAACATTTTGGTTTTATCGGTTAGAGCCTTGTTATTCTCAGGTCGCTTTACAATCAATTCTTCTTTGCTGGTTACATCAATTTGTCGTTCTGTCTTCGATATTACTATACATAATATTAGGTACTAAAAATAATTACAAAATTGCATTCATAACCATCAGCTTATTATTATCTATCTATCTAATCCCTCCCTTGCGGGATAGGCAGAGGGTATACAACGCCACGCTGCCTAATCCTCACGCACACTCCTCACTTACGTCACATTCATACATTTTAGAAAATTGTAAAAATACAAAAGATCAATAATATCGTATCGTAAAAGGTACATTTTTCTTTTTTTTGAAACTGCAGATTTTATAGAATAATTTCCCACTATTTTTTGTCATTTTTTCTAATGTTCTGTAAAACTTAGTTGTTGTTTTTAAAAAAAAAAAAAAAAAAAAAAAAAAAAAATAGGTATGGGCATTGCTGATGCGAACTATATGCTATACCTACCTACATAAGTAATAGTGATAAGGTTTTTGCATGATTGTACGTTTTCATTGCAAGGTTTTCCGGTCAGTAGTCTAGAAACTCAAATTCAATCCGTAAGATAATGATAAAACTGCTGTTATACCAAGACAGATTTCTAAAAAATCATAAAAAAACAGTACATATTGTCTGTAGTACTCATATTAATGCAGTATACCTGCTTCACACGATTCTTGACTATTCACAATGATTCCACACAAACAGTATGAAGAGCATTATAAGGCTATTAATCTCATAATCTGTATCTATATATTATATATACGTACTTCATATAAATATAGCCGTCCCATTCTTCATTCTACAAAGTAGATAAAACCGTCCCTATGTGTCTCTCTCATCTATATACTAAAGAAGAGTCCCATAATTTGTAAGTGTCCGCAAAACTCGCGCATTTTACGATGGATTGCTGTGAAAATTCACATAAACACTTCTACCGATCCGCTTGAGGTTTTGACGGTGACATTTTTGAAAAAAAACACTTATTTAAGAGATATTTATCTTTAAAATCTAAATACGAGGACATGACAAGAGGGCCATGTTGGAATTAATGTGTCACGCCACAGTAGACACACTGGGCTATACGCATGTTCAGATGATTGCCTGACCCATGCGCAAAGTCGACAATCAGTACCAACCTTATTATATGATTAACATGGGTAAGTTTTCTTAATTCCACAATATGGCAACATTTTACATATAGTGGTTGCGAACCAGGGTATTTTATACAAATTTACAGAAGTAGCCGAGTCGCAAACCTACAAATTTAAATGTGCGGAATGGGTAGTTTTTTTCCCGTGCATCGCCGGGTAGTTCAGGTAGTACAATATAAATTACAAAGTGGCTAACCAACATCAAAATCATATTATTGTGTGTACATTGAAGTAAAGTAGTCTTTATATGAGAAAAAAACATAATATCGCATGAACACATGTTTGAATTAACTGACAGATCCACTCCGTCTCACTCAGTCCTGATTAATGTGTAATGTGTGGGAGGGTGATGGAATTATTATATGAATATGAATGTAGGACTGACTTTGTAGTATGTGGAACACCCTAACGACTTCACACATTGAAAATTCACTCTTTTTACAATACTAACAATAGTTCCCAGAAATAAAATTATCAATTGATTCTAACTGCGTATTTTTTGTTCTGTTGCTGTAAGAGGTGATTCTGTACAAAACCACTCTAAATTACTAAGCCTTGTGACCTCCCTGTGTTTCTATAAAAAGCATTAAAGAGCGAATATTAGTGTATCAAGATTAATGATTTATTGAATATTAAGATTATTAATTAATAAAGATTATTTTATGTTCATCTTTTAATATCCATGGAAAATCTTCTCTCATATTTAAGACCAAAAAGACATACGGTTACGAGTCGGCTTTCGTCGTCGGAACACCCATCCTGCTTTCTCCGCAAGGGAGTTCACATAATGCCTCATCCACATGCTGTCCGTCCTTCCACGAGTCCCGCGCGAATGAGTAAAAAGGCGTTAACCGTCGGTTACGTATACAGTTCAAGACAATCACCTCGTCCGTACGTCCTTTTACTCATTCTCACAAAACTCGTGGAAGGACGCCGAGCGTGAAGCGGCCCCATAACACTGCATTATGTGAATGAATATGCCTCTCGTCTCTGTTGAGGAAAAAACTTAAAAAAAAACTTAATGTATACTCCCCATATAGTTCAAAGTGGTGAACCGGTACCTGTCAACTGCCCCGACATCAGAAGTCGTTCCCAATATTACTTACAACCGTAGGTAGGCACCTATACACAATCACATTAATAAGTACAATAATATTTTGTATGAAGTATAATGCAACGCAAACTAGAGTCCATTTTTCAACATCACTACGACAACCCAACAACAACGGGGCGACTCGACGCTAACAATCTTATTCACTGAGATATTATATATTAATATTTAAATAATAGAGATTTTATACAATAGCCACAATATTACTAATAGTATCGTGACTTCATCAAAATATCAATATACACTCTTAATATTATAACACTTACAATATATGAATGGTATCTTAAGTATGTATAGATTCATTTTTATGAACTCCTAAGATTTGTAAACATTTAACAATCGGTTCGAAAGAACCGCACCGCATGCGCGAATTCAAAAAAAATATTTTGAAAATCACAATTTATATTTTTGAGAACATCACATTTTCCTTCGCTGTAGGTAGATATATCTGTTGAGATATCCACTAGAGAAAATAAAAACTTATCAACACGTGAATCCTTGGCGTAATATTACCGAGGTTTATTTCTTAGATTATCACTGGCCTAACCCGATTTTTGGCATATATGAAAGCCATGCGACTATTCTTTCGTAAAAAATGAGATTATGCCAATATCTCAATAGATTATGCATAATTACTCCAGGTAATGGGTAGTTTGACCTTGCAAAATTTATAGTAGTTCTGGTTTTTGAATATGTTATATAGGTTGGTCCTCTGATTCAGAATCCATGTTCGTAACCTCCCCACCCGTGTGCGGTCACTAGGGTGAGCCAAAAACTGACGAAATTTCAGTCATTTTTCAATTTATTGATAATAACAAGGGTGGGGAGGTCACAAACTTAGATTCTGAATCAGGGGACCAACCTATATAATATATCCAAAAACCAAAACTACTATACATTTTGCACGGTAAGGTACCATTCTTTGTCTTCGTTTCCCGGACTAAATGCTTTATAGGAATAAGTTTACGTGAACCGGATAACGAAATATTACGTCACGTACGTATAAAATTAGATGCAGGCACCTCCCTACCTGGTAGAACAAGACAAGTATTAGGTTCAATGGTTCGATTCACTACAATCGAATTAACTACCTCTATTGATTCGGCATATTTCATATTGACAGCAACAAACTACATTGTTAACCAACAATAATAAAATTATAATACAAACTAAGTATAGGTAGGTACTTGCTTACTGAGAAATACAACTATTCTTATAAAGGTAAATCACGGTGTGTGGTATTATAGGTGTTTGGATGGAGGTATCTTTAAAAGAATCGTTGATTTAGAATCTAGATGAAGTATAAGTTCGTATTGAAGAGATCTGAAGCTTTCCTACGTTATGTCATAAGAATCACTATGGAATGATATAAATTAGTAGATGAGTCACAAATAGAAATTACCTGCTAAAAACAGCAGGGTCGTTTCGAGAGGATCTAGGCTATTTTCCAAATACCTAATCATTAATTCCTGTAAAAAAAGTGGTACATAAACATACTTACTTACCTAGTTTCATACGTATCTATACGCAGGTGATGTGTATTATCTACATATTGCCTAGATATAGACATGCCTACCTTATTTGTTTATAAGAATTTAGGTGTACATTAGATGCATTAAACATTTTTTACCTATTCGTTCATGAAAATATTAAACAAATACCTACACAGTACACATACATGCATCGCCCAGCCCTATGTTTGACATTGTAACATATAAACTGTGCTTCATATATTTGATAGTTTTGCTCCTATGCACAACTAATGTGAATACTTTCCTGCACACTTTGGCACAGTTAACTTGTGTCGTGAAATGCAAAACACATTGTCGGCATCCAGATTCACACCCGACACCTTTATATTGAGAGTCCGCACTTCAACCAACTGCCCTAACCGTGTGCTAACCTTAATTGGTAAAAACTTATCTAGAACAGTGTAAATGTATAATGGAGCTGTCTTAATACCAAACCAATGGCGATAATTTGTTTGACAATAGGTATATTTCCAACCAAAAAGGAAGCAATCCATCTTACATCCCAAATATTTACCAAATAGGTTTAAAAAAACTGTAAAATTTATACATTCATACAACATAATGAGGTAAGCAGACTTATATAAAGGAGATTAACCGTATAATTTATATGAATAACACAATTTGCATATGAATGAAAAGAATGGTCGAGTCTCAATGTGTTGTGATGATATGGACCCATGATATTATAATAATAAATACTTTGACCAAATGTTTGTCACCTCTAACTTAATAATAATGGGACGATGACGAAAATATTTAAAAATATAATATCCTACATTCAAAACGTCATAAATTAAAATAAAGAATAAATAAATAATAATAAAGCACTAATAAAAATAGTTATGGCGTTAAATTTGTAGAAATGACAAAGATATTTTCAAAGTTTACAACAGACAGGTGAAACCAGATGAAGTCCATTTAAGGGTAGGTATATTAAAGTCCATGCGAGCAAAATTAAAAAGATTTTTTGACGAAGACTGCATCATACAAGTTAAAACTCATTGCGTTTATCTCTGCGCTAATAAAAATTATTATTCACTGTTGGGCTAATATTGGAGGGCAAGATAGAGGGAAGACGGGGAGTTGGCAGAAAACACATGTCCTGGCTGCGCAACATTAGGGAGTGGACTGGAATGAGGATGGTGGACGATCTGTTCCTGGCAGCGCAGGACAGGGAACTTTTCGCCAGAGTGATCGCCGACGTCGGGGGGACCTGATATTGCACAGCAAGAAGAAGATTTCACTGTTGCTTTCCACAGTTGCACTGTCTCAAATCTTCTTAAGAGACAACTAGTCGTTCGTATTACAATATGTAGTGATAATGACTTATAGATAACATGAGGTATGCTATTTAGTATAGAGTAATGATCGCTAGAGTCGCGCTCTGATTGGTTTTCTATTTCTAGATTAGAGAAAACTAATAATAACTGACTAATCAACAGAGAGTGTGTTTAATCTGAAGTGCGCTGCATTCTAATAGCCGGAAGGTTAATTAAGTAATAATAAATGTGTGTATTGAAAAGGAAATTTGCAGTCTCAAACTTCGCTTACACGACAATAAATTGCTCCATTCATGGCAATTTCACGTCACAATGACGCAATATACTTTATGTTGTCGTGACGTCATTGTGAAGCGAAATTGTCGCTAGTGGAGCAATTATTTCATTTCTTGCTTCTGCTAAATCAGCCGTTCTTTTATAATCTCTAAAAATTGTGTAAAAACTAACTCTTATTTTATACCATGGTTGATTCTATAGATAACTGACGACAAATTGCGCACATTTAAGCATGCTGTAAAGTGAACGAGAAGGATTTGGGTTTGTATATTACGAGCCCATCAGATACCTTTTAACAAACTGTTGAAAAGCGTAACTAAATGAAAAAAAAAGAAGTAGGAGGGTGTACTTCAATAATATACTGGTGACTGGTACTAAAAAAAGGACACGATAAAATAATTTTAAAAATGTTTTCATGTAAGTAAGTAGGTGTCGTGTAATAAATAATTTATCACACGCAGGTTACCCATAAAATTTTGTTAGAATTTATACGATCGGTACTCAGGTGTTGAATCACCTAGTAAAAACGTCAAACTCAAAATGTACGACCGATCCGCTATTTAATACAATAAACCAGGCATCGAATCATAAAACTGAACCTGTAGGATCTCCATAATAACTATACGTCAAATCCTTTTGGGTCAACTCCTAACTATATAGTAGTAATATATATGATAACTTTACCTGTATCAACACCCCAATATTCACAATATTATAACATTATAAATAAGACTTAGTGTTAAGGTTTAGGAAACGATAATGACCTAAGATGCTGATTATTCTTGATTTATCGCTAAAGTTACGTTTGTATGTATACTTACCCAACTACCTACTGAATCTACGACCAAACAAGTATACTTACTTACCCACCTTGTATTTGTAGGTATGTAAATGTCTACAAATACAATCATATCTGGGTCACATTCTGCGTGGAGATAAATACAGTGTACTCCAACTGATACTCATGGGGAAGATTGAGGGACAGCGTGGTCCAGGTAGAAGGCAAACGTCTTGGCTGCGCAATATAAGGGATTGGACCGGAATGAGACGTGTGGAGGAGCTGTTCCGGGTCGCGCAAGACAGAGAAGCCTTCGCCAGAGTGATTGCCAACGTCGGGGGGACCTGACAGGGCACATCAAGAAGAAGAAGAAATGTCTACCAATGTAGGGTATGGGTATTATTGCGTGGGGCAATACTTGGCTGCTGATAATTTTCTTTTCACAATCCATGAAATTCATGACTAAAGTGAGCTCTCCGATATTAATTATCCAATGTGACATTCGACAAATTAGTTTTTTTTTTTCAACGAAATATGTAAGTAGTAAAATATATAAATTGAAAGACCTTACATCAGTACCTACCTAATTTTTTTCTTATTTTATAATTATTTAAATTTCTGTCATATCATTCCAATTCTTATATCAATATTTTATTTATCTTACTTCCATGCAAACAGCAATATTTTTTACTCTAGTATTTTTTCTAATTTTATTTTTATGTACGAGTATTATCTGTTACTATTGACCGATCAGCTAACTGTGTGCACTTGTAACTGGGTGTAAGGCCGGGTTTCCGCTTGCAAGAAAACTTCTGCAAGAAGTGTCCGACAGTCTTGCAGATTGTATCTTGCATGTGTAAACTCCGTAGTTTACACCTGCAAGATACTGTCTGATAGATTGTCGGACACTTCTTGCAGAAGTTTTCTTGCAGGTGGAAACCTGGCCTTACTTTAATTCTTCATAATATAATTCCATTACATAATACTCGTATTATAGTATATAATGTCCATTGTAATTGATTTATAAGTACCTAGGTAATGTCTGTGTGTGTACCTTTGAATAAATAAATAAATAAATATTTACTGAATTGAATAAAACTCCTTTCACTGAATTAATTAAATTACCTATACCAGCTTACCTACATGAAATTTGTCAAATGTGTACATTGAGTATCGATACGTATATCTACATATTTAGGTGTTATATTAGCGAGCATGATACATATTACGTTGGGTGTTAGGTATTCCTATATGTCCTAATTTATATGTGGTTGTGTATATTTAATAGCGAACAGCAGCAGGTGACCAGAAGTGCCATAAATAATTCCAATGTATGTACATGGAACACACGAGGGGACAAAATCATTGTCATTTGTTTATAATCGATATTTAATATTCTGTTGTAAATTTCCTTTAAGTTCAAACTCTGCAGGGTATATTCTGATTCTGATAGAAATAATAATTTGTTAACCAAATGACAGGGAATATAATATTCAAACTTAATTGAAAACCTTACTTTACATACAATAAAAACAACAACATTGAGGCGCTTTAGATTCGCGACATTAAAATTTAAATTAAAATAAGTATAATTTAATACTACCCAATTATTTTCCCGAAAGAGCAATAAAAAATCGACAAATTAAACGTTGACGTCCATAACAAATAAACAAATCAAAACAATCGTAGAATCCTTTGGAGATATTATGTTATTAAAATGGCGAGATAAAAAATATACCCCGAGGGTGCGAGAGAATAAGGCGAAGGGATGAGAACAATGAGTCATTTAGTGATTTAGATTGATGCGATACTGCGAGCCATTAGACACGGAGATTGTGTCTGGATAGATAACTAAATAGCTTAGCTACCACGCCGGTCTTCTATACAAGTACAGACTAAACACCCACCAGAAGTGGATCAGATTAATGTTCGGATGGGGACCAACAATGGAGCCTTGGGGGACGCTCTACAGATTCAGTCAACAATATAATGCGAATAACAAGTGTTTGGTGTGACACATACGACGCGGTGTCAACTATTGTGGAAATTGAATTCATTAGAATTATGCAATATTATATTGACTATTGTGAACCTACAAATATGAAAAATAATTTAAAAATTGTATCAAGCAATACAGATTTAGAAATATTAGACATATTATTAAAACACAAAAAAGATAGGTAGGCACAGTTGATCAAGGTAACAAGTCCACCAGCGCAAAATATACATTCTAGAGTAGCAGGAAAATAATTATCATCCGATGGTCTGAGTGGTCCTCTTCTCAAAGTCTCGGTTTTGATACGTTATTGTGATTGTAATTTTTTGCCAATAATAAAATTGACCATAGTTTCATTAAATTTTTACATTAAGATTAATATAAAATGTATACAAGTTTTGCTATTATCAGAATATCTGGCCATTAAATTTAGATTATCTACAAGACCAATCAACCAAATTACAGGCTTACATCGCGAAGACAAATTTTTGACTAAAAACTCATGGAATGAACAAAAAAGGTTCTTCATAAAGGTTTCTAAAGAAATGGTTTCATTTAGTAATACGTTGTAGAAACTTAAGTGATTGTTGACACGAATGAGGTCGTGAGTGAATCAGAGAATAATCTCAGAGGGATACAGAGGCGACTAATTGATATACTGATTGCACGAGAGGACTCAATTTCATTATTAAACTGTTACATGTCTGTATTACATCACAAGCATGGGGTGAGATAATCACCTCCCACACCCCCATTCTTCACCCCACACATGATCCAACACGCTTACATTATTGTTACCAACACCCCCTATAGATTTCATGTAAATTACCTGACAATAAAATATTTGGATTTTACTTAATTACACCAAAATCTCTCCAAAATAACAATTATTTTCAAGATGATTTCGTTATATCGACAAACTCAGAAACCGATTATTAATCCGCCAAAATGTTGCAGCTGTATGTAGAATATTTACATTTTCAGTATGATTGTAATATTTAAATGTCATCAAATTTTGATTTCAGATTTGATGTCAGAAATTTTCTTTAACATAATATTGTTTTAGAATTACTGCGCACAATTTAGATTGTACTTTGACTTTATCCCTCCCTAATATTGGTTTGGTACTCTAGTTAACTCGACCCTAATTCAGCATCTGATCCCAGAATAATTATTATCATCTAGTGTTATTACTTACTCCCTGAAATGTTAAAGGGGAGAGAGAGTAACTCGGGACACTTTTATTATTACATCAAGAAGACACGACAACATTTGTTTGATTAGTACAACAAGTTACATTCTGATGGAGTGTTCTAATTAATTTGAGGGAAATTAAATTAATTGTCCTTTAATACTGATGCCATTTCTGAACACAACAAAAATAGACAAATAAAGTAAGTAAACGAATCAACAACTGGAGTCAAAAACAACAAATATGAAATCACTTACCTTCCAGATTTTGTTATAATCATTTCTGTGCCTAGGTCGTGGAATTTATCCCATAAATCTTTGGTTTCGAGTCGACAGTCTACTTGCAGTAATTCTTCGCAGTTGCATCGTGCTGTGGGAGCGGGTCTTGGGGGACCAGGCGATGGCGAAGGTGATGGTGATGAACGGTCGCCTAGTTCTGAGGAGACAAAGATAGAAAACAAATTTTGAAGATTATTTTGAAAATCACAAATTATTTTTTGTGAGAAGATCGGATTTTATATATGTCGCAGTTGAATAACAGATAGTTATCTCAACAAATATACAGCAAAGGAATACCGATGTATCAGGCTGATGGAGTTCTAGGTTCGATTGCCGCCCAAATTGGTGAATGCTATACTTAAGCGTAAAGTGTACATATCAAACAGCCGACGATCAGTTTTAAGCCTGATGGAAAGTCCATCCTTCCCTCTATATCTGTTGAAATAACTATATTTATAACTTTTAAGACTTTGTACCAGATTTTTCTGTGAAAGAAATATTAGAATATATTTTGCCTTGGTAGAAAATAGGGATATAATTAATAGGAATTAAAGTGGTAGGATTTTATTAATTAAATGTACTATACCTGAACAAGGAGTTCGAGATCCAGACATAGGTGAAGACCTGTGTGAGGTTGGCGTCCGGGGAGGGATGGGAGCCTCTTCTCCCTCCCCCTCACCGTCTGAACACCTTTCCACGTCCACATCAGCATCCTCCTCTGCACAACCGCTAGATGCGGGGGACCCTTGTCTGGATGTGGCACCTAAACATGGTAAAAACCAACACTGAATTAACATAGCAAAACGAAATCATTCTAAGTTGTAGTACAAGGTAAAAGTCGTAATAGCTAGCGTATGCAGACGGACTACTACCTCACGAAGTAATTTTGACCAAGGCTCCTTCCAACCCCGTTGAGATTACCTTAGGTCTTTTGACCTAAACTTGGATGAGCTCTGTGGATGAAAGGTGAGTGTTTTATCTCTTTACAGGTGTAGGAATCTTGTGCTGGATTTCACCAACTTCTTAGGTGAGGAATAGCGGAGATAGGAGCCACCCAGCAGAAATTTTGTATGGAAAATTAGACTTAGGTGACTCTTATATCCGCTATTCCTCACCTAAAAAGCTGGTGAATTCCAGAATTCGTGATTTAAAGCTTCCTGGAGATTAATATATCACTCATTTACTACTGAAGAAAGCATAGGCTATTTTATTCTATACTGATTTCAGATGAGCATGCAAGTCAAAAGATGATCGTGTCAAGGATATTCATATGGCAAGCAAAAGAAGGAATCGTGGTCTTGCAAGGAAACTCTTTCGGTCGTAGTTTTGTTCATCACTAACTGCAAACTGCAAGCGAAATACCAGCTTACGCGGGATAAACTTCGCAAATGTGAGCCTCGCTTTTTGCAGGCCTCAAATTAAATTAGCAATGAACGCATCTCTGTGCATTTTTGTTCAATGTAATCACACTAATACTACTATAACTGCGTGAACCTTCTTTCGTGTAATTACGGTGTTACTCACACCACAAAAAAGGCTCTCATTTCGGGGCTATGATATTATCACAAGAAAATCTTTTATAGTACCAAGTTTCCAGGCAGTAGGTTTAGTTACATTTCAAGGAGCTTTACACCAGACGCGAATCTGTCTTCGAAAGGAATTATCCTTTCACTATGAAATATTATTAAAGGCTTACGTACCTAGTACCAAATTACTCAGTGAGGTAAGTACCTACCTTCCTACCGGGTTACCTAGCTACCTCCTCAATCTGATGACACTACTCAACCTTCCTTACAATATTTCACCGGGGCAGATGGCGTGACACGGTGTGAGAGAGACGGAACTCTAAACAAATACACGAGAGGAAGAGACAGCAAACAATGTAGGTAGCTTCAACTGAGAAAGGGGTTTTTAAGAATTGTGACACTGTAGATTGAAAGGAAAATACTTATAAAGAATTGGAAACAAAATTATTTATGCTGTTAAAGAGAAGGGTTGTATATGAATTAAAACATTTCTCTTTATAATAATTTGTCGAAATGAATTGTTTTTTTTGTGAATTGTCCAGTCAAATTATAAAGTTTTAAAGTCGATTAATTTTGTTTTGTCAAAAACCAATTCTTTGACCTTTCCTCTTTCGTATTTTCAGAACAGTTTTTAAAGAAGTATTTTCTCAATTGTTTCCTCGTTTCATAATTTATTTCAATTTTTTTTATATGGACCACCTATATCTGCTTACTTGCTTACCTACTTGGTGATTTATTATTAGGTTGGTTGGCAGAAATTGCCACTAAGCAATGAGCCCGCCTTTTGGCATTTTTTTTTATATATTTAAATGAATCTGGGTTTATCGAAATAAACCCAAATACATCTTTGTACACTTCACAGAAAGCTTAAAAGCTTGTGTTGTGAAGTGGAGTAGGTCGGGGATTGAACCCGCGCCCACTGGATTAACAGTCGAGCGCATTACCAACCAGGCTACCGACCACTTCAATTCCACGTTCAATCAAAATTATTTCATTTTAATTATTTTTATTTGTTTCCTCTTCTAGTTAACGAAGTAGGTACCTACCCAGGCGCGAAGATACCTAGGAACACGATTTCTACAGAGTTACTGTTTGGATAAAATAATAGGTAGAATCATGTCGAACCTGACACAATGTAATAAAAAATGGAAACTACGCCTTCCTGCTACGTCATTATTTCGCGAATTTTTATAAAAAGTGATAATTTACTTCTATCATAATTAAACAATTGACTCTCAAATGAAAATACCCTTTTTACAAAGGGTCTCGATTTTTTGTCACTTTTATATGATTTACACGTTTTCCTAGATAGGTAGTACTCACATGATCAATACATTTTATTATCATTGAGTTGTCGTATTTTGTAGATTCGTGACAGTGTCAATGAGGAAATCCCTTCCTAAACATTATCACCGTATCGCACAGTGACACAGCGCCGAGTGACGACTGTATCCTGCCAATACGAAACTCGGATTATCTCGGCTTAACAACAAAATAATCCAAATACCTGCCCCACCCCTGTACATCATACCTACAGGATTTATAGACATAAGCAGGTAAACGTGTATTTCAATAGATTGATTGGTAAGTAGCTACGACCAATAATAAGGCTTTATTGCTATAACTTATTTTATTTATTTATTTACGCTTTTTATGAACGAAATAAATAGATATGTCAACATTTTTTTTTTTTAAGAATTGTTCACTTGGGCGAGCTTATCGCAATGCTGCGCTCTCTGCCAGCTAACCCCAATTAGTATCAAAGGTTTTCCATGGGATTCCCATATTGTAGGCCCCACTCTGTTTTATAGGTACGTATTTCTTCAAATGTCGTACCCATTTCACATATTTTTTAACAATGAAGTTCATTACCCATTCTGAATGTTATAATTGTGGTTAGTATTGCCCCAGAACAAGCTATCGCCTAGCGGGGAAATAAAATCCAGTACTTGTTTTTTGCTTCTAGGTATTTGGGTTGATTAGCAGAAATCGCCAATAGGCGATAAATCCGCCCTTTGTGTGTATATTTATGTGCAATAAAGTTTTTATTTATTTATTTATTTATATTGTACTTTGTTGAATGCTTTTTTGGATAATAAATAAATTAAAATGAAAAAAGCAGATTACTGACACGTTGAGTATAGTAGTATCGCGAGGATAAAGGCCTTTTTTGTAGTGTTCGTGAAAGGACGGGCATACCTGCTTAACGCATCTATGTGAATTCTTGTTCATTGTGCGCTCACTAATACTACTATAACTCCGTGTACGGACTTGCGTGTAGTTACACTGTCTCACACTACAAAAAAGGCCTTTATCCTCGCGATACTACTATACCTACCTAATTAACAGCATAACGTATTGAATGTATACTTGTAGGTACCTACCTACCCCCCATCTCTAGGTATGTTATATGAAACGGATCGATCTCGCCATTATATAGGTACAGGTAGGTATACCTATTCGAAATTGTATCACATAGGTAGGTACCTATATCTAATAGGTTGTTTGTTACAATGGGGTGATTTGTTACCACCAATAGGTAATGATAATATAGTATGGTAGGTATAGGTGGGTATATCTGTCAATATAACTGCAGCATCCCCCTGGCGGCCATGTTCGATAATTAATTAATTTCTCATACCTCTCTCTATACTCCATAGACACCTACTATGTATAATTATGTACTATATATAGTACACCTACTCAATATACATACAGTCATGCTGACAGTACAAAGGGTTATATCGTTGCCAATAATTTATAGAAGGTGCCAAGCGCGAAGCTACCTTAGAACACGATTCCCATCGAGTTACCTTTTGGAAAAAAATGATAGGTATATAGTATATAGTTTCTAATCTGACGTTATCCCAAAAGAAATTTTACCCCCGGTTTCCCTCTTGCAGAAATCCACCCTTCGCCACTGGTAAAGGGTGGATTTATGCACAAGGGAAACCGGGGCTATCATTTCTTATTGGATTACCTACCTCAAATTAGACACCTATTATAGATACCTATAATTTTGTCCAAAAGGCAACTCGATGGGAATCGTGTTCTTAGGTAGCTTTGCTCCTGTTATACTATACCTCTATATCTATATCTGTCTACATATCTGCGTCCCTACCAGTGACGAAGAGTGAATCTCCGCAAGAGGGAAGCCGGGATTAACATTTTTGAAAGGCAACTTGATGGGAATCGTATGCTTAGGACTCTTTGCAACTGCTATGGGCCTGCCTATGTTGAGACGTAGGTAGGTAAGATGTACTATATTATTTTATAGATTGTTGGGTAAAGAGTAGCGAAAAAAATATTCTGCTTATAATCTGGACTTACCTACGGCATTCATTAAATTTATTCTACCTGAAGTTAAAACACTTTTCGTCCAATTCTACATATTTTTTTCCTATAGGAATCTAACTTGGCAGTGGTGGGTGCACGGTGGCTCGCGCAAGCCCTAGTACCTAAAAAACTACAGCTTGATCGGCGGCTTCCATATACATATCCAAACCCAAAGTCTGGGTTGTACCCAAAAGAACAAAATCGATCCTGTACTTCAAGAAGTAAATAGATTTGGGTTGATTGGCAGAAATCGCCAACAGGCGATAAATCCGCCCTTTGTGTATAAATTTGTGTGCAATAAAGTTTTTATTTATTTAAATATATAAATCACAATACACAAAAATTTTAATTCTAGGACCTTATCTACACTTTCGGTTATGATGAGTATCAGTGACGAATATGAAAAAAAGAGATACTCACTTTCTTTGGTTCCGATTTAAAAATTTCAGGCATTCCTTTAGATACGGCAGGTGCCTACATTCTAGACTAATCTAGACACTTTTGCCTGATACATACCTATATTTCAAACTGCAATAACTATAGGTATCTACCTATACATGTATGTACCATAATTCAACCAAGTAAGTACCTATTATAAAAGATATATACATAACTAATTTTAATACCTATTTTTTCATTCTCAGAAACCTATTGATCGATGACTGACATGCAAAACAGTGCAAAATCATAACCAAAAACTGGATTCTGTGGAGACCCAGAATTAATATAGGTACTTGCCCATCAGGCTACTGTGTTCATCACTTTATGTAGGTAGATACATACAACTTACCTTATACATCTTCTGCAAGATATAGGCCTCAAAAATATAACAAAAAAATACACAGTAGGTACCCCAATTAATTTTGAAGTAGGTACCTAGGAACCTATGACTTCTATTGCCTAAAAACAAAAGGATATGGCAATCATTACTTACTATAACAATCTGCACTAGGTGAATCCATCGGTCTCCTGCACGGGACAGGATACCTGGAGACGGGCTGGACCCCTCTAGACATGATGGCGGCTATGCTGAAGTCCGTAGCTCGAGTCTTGGGGACACCGAGCCCCACCTCTTCTTGCATTGTGCCCAGAAGCATTATTATTTCACGAAAACAAAATTAAAAAACAAAACACGATCGTCACTTATCAACACAAATATCCCAAAAGAGAAAGCATTTCGAAAAACTTATGCAATTTGTATTCGTTACCGACGGATAAAATTGCACAATGCGCGAATTGCGTTATAGTCTACGAAACTACAGTTTTTTATAGGTGCAAATACACATCAGGTAAATGAAACTTACTGTTTCAAAACTTTTCGAATTAGAAAAGAAGAATTTGATGGAGTTTCGTATATATGTAAAAATCTATTTAGAAAAATGTAGTATAAAATTTCAGCCGTCAACATTGGGAAAAGGAATAAAATTTCAGCGACTCACTGGGACAAATTTAGTACTAAACTTTTTACATGAAAGCTCTTTGGTCAAACGTAAAACAAACTGTTTTTAAAAAAAGTAAAAACACAAAAATGTTTATAAAAATATTCACACGTCACAAAAATATCGATTAAAAGTTGAAAACGATTTCGAACTCACGACGAACTTTGATATTGTCTAATGCATAGATTATATACACACAGTTTTATAAATGTCAACAAAAACACATGTTAATTTTATTGAATCGATATCAATTAAGTAGTTATTTATGGATGACTTGAAAAATTATTTCAAAAAAGTTATAGAGTATAATGTATTGATACACCTTTTATAACAGAACCGCGCTTAACCGTATGGCGTCTGAGTGCGCACTGAAGCAATGGTGATAGTGCGCTTCCCCCTCTATGGGGCGGACCGGCGGACTCCCTAAGCCCCGCCTCTCCCCTATTCACCGGGTGTTCGCACAACGTTAACGACGTCTTTCACCTAAAGTTTAATTTGGAAAATTTACGGTCTGTGTGCGCGATTACCGATTAGTGATTCTGATTACCATCTCCATACAGTATAACATAGGAACCAGGCAGGCACATACACAAGTATACGGTGAAAGCACAGACAATTAGCGTCGTACTTAATTTTAAGATAATTAACATTTTAATGAATGCAATTATTTTTAAATGTTATTAGCTGGCTTCAATTACAAACTTTTTTAACAGTTTGTTATATTGTTTTATCTGTGGAATAATATTGTTGATTATCTGTATAAATCTTCAGGTTTATTATGCTTATATACCTAGCAAGTAGCAGAGGTCTGTGGGACGTGGGTAGTCAGCCATTGTAGTATTAAAGGTCTCACTGTTATCTCATAGTGGGCATCGCACTGAATTTATAATCCGAGTGTAAATTGTTCCAAAATTATATTAAGACGTGTTTCAATTAGTTTTTAAATTAAAAATAATGATTCTTATGTTCTAAAGCTATGAAGGTACCTCCGCAAGTAGAGGTGGAATGCGATATGGTGGGAGATTCTCATAATTAGGCAGAACTACCTAACCAAGTAGAACTTTTGTATTATGGCTTAGCACTTAATAAGTAGGACCTATGACAGAGTGTGGCATGCTTCCTGTAAAAAACTCATTCTCAAGAAAATCCATTGAAACCAACAACTATCAAAAATAAAATAATGCTCTTCAGGTCGTCGTAAGCGTCAGAACGCCTGTTCTATATAACCTCCCCAAGGGAATTCACATAATACTGCACTGCGTGAATGTAGATTCTTCTCGTTTCTATTGAGGAAAAACTGTAATCACGTTCACTTTTCTGATACAAAAACCTCAGGCACGCCACTGATAAAATATAGGTAAGACCTATAATAGTTCGTTAAGATGAAACAAAGTAGGTACTAATTGACCAGCCAACAGATAGGTCTCAGATATGTAGGTACCTCCAGTGACAAAGGGTCCTAAGAATACGATTTCAATCGAGTTACATTTTTTTATTTGGGATGATAAAATAATACCTATATTGCAATAAAAATGTTATAATCAAATTATTTTAAACGATGATAAAATAATACCTACATTGCAATAAAAATGTTATAATCAAATTATTTTAAACTGTCGAACGCAGTAATAAAAATGTGACAGAGAAGGGACGACTACCTGCGTACTTACTTAAGTCACTTCCATAAGTGCGAATGCTTTATTCGGTAGAGTATAATGTAATGATACACCTTTTATAACAGAACAGGTAGGTATAACAGGTAGTCGTCCCTTCTCGGTCACATTTTATGACTGCGTTCAACAGTTTAAAATAATTTGATTATAATCCCAGATTTTCCTACCACAGAAACTACTCTTCGTCACTGGCAGGTACCTATCCTACCTAGTTACCTACATTTACCTTTTAGGTACATCGATATTAATTCGCCGGCAATAATTGGAGAGATGACAAGGCTAATTCAAATATGGAATGGAATGGAAACTCACAACAAAAGTAAACAAAGTCCATTTTACCAACACTGATTTTACACATCTAGGAAAGTAAGTACCTAATTCCTTCCGCGTAAGTAAGGACTTCCACAGAGGGGCGAAGAAGTAGCTAGTTAATAAAGTGGTTTACTCCATTGACGATATGTTGAATAATTGATTTTTATGTGTGATGAAATGTCAATCAGAGCTCTTTACACTCTGATTGGCATTGATCTGATAATGATTTTTGTTTTTGTTATTGTTAATTGTAAATTTTCATATTACAGTAATAAAAAATTGACGAGTCCAGTTGCTCGAATGGGCCTACGCACGATATAAAGCAATAAATGCTGGATTTCACCAACTTTTTAGGTGGGGAATAGCGGAAATAGGAGCCACCCTAGCACAACTTTTGTATGAAAAATAATGATAAATGGATCCTATCTCCGCCATTCCTCACCTAGAAGTTGATGAAATCCAACATAAGTGCGTTTCCTAAAGTATTCTCCAAGACTTTCGCAACATTTGGAATCCAATGAAATCATTCGTACGTTTTTTGGGGTGTTTTTTTTCCGCTGCGTAGATATATTTTCTGAATGTTGTACCTACTAAACGAAGGGTATATGCAGTGGAAAAAATCCCGTATACATCAAAATCAGCAACAGTACTAAAAATAAGTTGATATAGTTATGTCTACGATAGTGTTAAAAGCTCATCAAAAAGTAGACTACAATTTTATTTCCGAAAAAATATGTATTAGGTATTTATAATTTTCCACATATGCTGTTATTGTAATGAGCTTTCTATTATTATTACCGAGCCAGTGCGGTGAATCTGTCGCCAAGGTTCGCGCCAACATGCAACCAATTCAAATTCAAATAGGGAGAAGCTTCCAATCACGGGGGCGTGGTCAGCAACCCACAAAATCAACATTAACCACTCCGTCCCCTTCACACTCGTCATAACGGAACGCGTGCGAATGAAACAACAATAAAACCTGATAATAATAGTAAAAGAAAGATGCATAATGTTTTATTTCACTCTCGATTAAAGACTTTATGTAGCGTGTAAGGGAGACAGAGAGACATTGCACTATCAAAATGATATTTTATTGATATTGAATGATTGAAGTGGTGGGTATGTAGGTACCTACCTATACTACATACATATTATGAGGTGTATGGTGTATGCAACACCAATATGTTTACCTTATACCTTCTTTGTAAGTACTGAGGTATACTTAGGTAGCCTAGCTTTTTAATTCTTTGAGATGTCGTTACTCCTTGTATGCATTTCCTAACAGTAGGTATATTATATTCATATCTACGTAGATGTTTATCTACCTATACTAAATTAATTAGTATTCCTATATAAATATAAGTATTACAGAGTATGGGAGGATCCTACAGAGGTATGGATATTGGATATAGTATAATTAGTTGAAAAATTAATTAACTTAATATTGATACTTAGGTAAAAATATTCCCTTCCTTAATAAAATACATATATACCTATTTATATTTATTGTTACTTGTTTATTCTTAAAATTAAAATAGACAAAATACCTATAGGTACACAAAAAAAGTTCAACAGATTATAAAGCATCGTTCACTGGGGCGAACTTTTAGCAAAGTTCATATTTCAGATAGTATAGCTATCTATGTCCACCATACCCATTTATAAGCTTTCGTGAGGTCAGTAACCCATCATCAGACATGCCATTGCTACCTCTCCAGAAGGGAGTACCTTGACACCTTCCTATGATTATAGACATTACTGCCTATAAGCTATACTATCTTCTTCTTCTTCATCATCAGCCTATCCCCGTCCACTCCTGAACAAAGGCCTCCTCCATCTGCCTCCATGTTATCCTTTCCTGTGCATACTGCTTCCAGGTTGCACCGACAAGTCGGACCAGGTCGTGGTATAAGCTATTATGCTATGCTTTGGTTATTTTGTACCTACATAGGTGTGTGAATCGTGGGTAGAAACCTACTACTATATGTACCTACACCTACCTAGGTATAGGTAGGTACAAAACATCGCATCTACATTTCGATGTGAAATGTCAAAGTGAATCTTCCCAGGACCTCATCATCATCGAATGTTTGATATTTTGATTTGTCATCGTAGGTAGGTACATACATAGGTATGGGTATATGCGATTGGCATCTCCAGATAACACATACCTAACTGATGAATACATACTCATACCATACCCTGATATGAACATGCGATATTAGATAAATACATGTACATGGTTGACGCAGTTGGTTGAGGTGGTAGTCTCTCAAGCGGAGGTGCCAAGTTCAAACCCCGGCGCTGCAGAATTATTGAAAACAATTTATTTTAGTCAATCGCGTCTTTCCTGGTATAATCAACTAAGAACTATATTGTAGTCTTAGAACTTTTCTACTCGTAAATTAACTTGCTCATTCTGTAAAATAACCCTATCTATGAGTACAGGTAAGTACACCAGGCGCAAATACGATTGTCATCTTTGATTAAGGATCATTAAATAATAGGTATAATTATGTCTTATTTGACAATAAAAATGTTAGACCCAGCATTGCCCTTCTTTACCACTGCAATACACCAAAAATTTGCGTGGACCTCCGCAGTCCGCAGATGTATGTAACTATTTATTTATTTATTTATTATGTAATTATTTATTTATTTTATTTTATTTTATTCTTATAAAGCAAAACAGTGAGTGGCATTACAGCTATGGGCCTTTCCGCCACTCACTGCAATTACAATGAAAAGTACACTAAAACAAGTACAACACAAAACAAAATCAACATTCACATTAAAAATCATTTATGCATCTCGACAACCCATCATCATGAGTACAATCGAGACAAACTCTCTACATTGAACATGAAATATATTCTGCAGTAACATATTCTGCAGGTAGGTACCTAGTAGTTAAAAGAAAAATGTAGGTATTTGATAGTTTAGTGAGAGATGACATGATAGTTATACAGTTGTCATACATGTAAGATATGAGTATAGTATCATATGAATATACCCACTAGACATGTGCGCCGGCTGCAAAAAAGCCGGCGGCGGCGCCCATGTCTAAAATAGCCGGCGGCGGCGCCACGCCGGCGGCGTGGATCCAAAGTGGGGGGAAGCATTGGATTTTTTTGCAATATTGTTTTAAATGATTAAATACGTATATATGAAAAGGATAATGATAAAATCGATTTATTTATTTTGAAAAACTATGATTATTTCAATAATAAAGTGAAATAAAAGCTCATATTTGAAAAATAATGGAAAAACTCATTATTGCCTTTTTATGGTGCTGGAGGGCAGGTCAAAAAAAACAAATCCATAAATTCAAACGCGTCAGAATGAGCCTCACTATGGGCAGTAGTGCAGTCGAACAGGTTTCTCATTTGGCAATATTTGGGCTGTTAGCTAAACGGTGAGTAAACTGAAATAAAGTCCAGAATTGCGATGACGAGGTCGACCTTCCACAAAATGCAAAATTCCTATGTAACCAAGAACTACGGTTCAGCATAAGCTGTAAAAACATATGTGTTATATGTGCTGTTGCTTGGAATGGAAGGGTAATTTAATAAAATTATCTAATTTAAGTTTTGAGGTGGTCTGTAGCCTGGTTGGTAACGCGCTCGACTGTTAATCCAGTGGGCGCGGGTTCAATCCCCGACCTACTCCAATTCACAACACAAGATTTTAAGCTTTCTCTGAAGTGTACAAAGATGTCTGTGGGTTTATTTCGATAAACCCAGATTCATTACATTAAAAAAAAAATATTTTGGATGTTATTTTAGGTGTAAAAATAAGGAAAATAAATAAATAAAGATATATTGTGGTGTTTTTAGTCGAAAGGTGCATAAATTAATAATGACATCAACCAAAATACGTAATGATTACCGGTGGAAAGATAAATTACAATTTGAGAGTAGTCTGTAATCACAGTCCGAGAAACCACGTTAGGGGATAGTAATTTTTTTTTTTTTTTATTAAAATGCAGCCTTGGATGAGCGAAATAATTGGATTTTAACGTTAAAATATCTAATATCAAAATATAATCACATTTTGACACTTTGAAGATCGTAAACGTAAAAATTACCAAATGAATATCGTTTTTTGTCAAAAGAAGAGGAGTCTTAACTATTTCTACAGTACTTATTGTATTAAAATAAATTAAATATAGCATCTCTCTCTCTCCTGTCGATTTCCTCACTGCTGAGGGTCGCGATCTCCAAACCCAAACACCCGTTGCTTGACCAATCCCCGCCACGCAGCTCTGTCCTCGGCAAGATGCACTGCCCTGTAGATGGAGGGGGCAACAGTCTGCGTAACTTGGTCCGTCCATCGCAATCGCAAAGGTGATCGTCCTCTGGGTCTCCATCCCGGCGTGTTTCCCGTGATTATTAGCTTCTCGAGACTATCTCCCCCTCTGCGAGCGATGTGTCCAAAAAATTGGAGAATTCTTTCTAAGCATGGAGATAACAATCTAGATGTGATTCCAAGTTCCTGAAGGATAGACGCATTTGTCCTTCTTGAAGTCCATGGGATCCGCAGCATGCGCCTCTAACACCACATTTCGAAAGCGTCAACTCTAGCTTTGTCCCTCGCTCGCAAGGTCCAAGAATCCACCCCATAGAGGAAAATAGAGAACACAAGCGACCGCACCAATTTAATTTTTAGCCCTCTGGATATTCTTCGGTCTTTCCATATTTTATCAAGGCGTGTCATAGCGTTCTTTGACATCCCAATCCGTCTTATGATCTCCGCCTCGCATCCTCCTGCGTCATTTAGCACGGATCCGAGGTATGTGAAACTCTCGACAACCTCCAGGTCAGTGAGTGCACCTGTTATCTGGAGAATAGCGAATCTAGTCAAGTGGAATGAAAATAATTTCGATTAGGTACTTCGATAAAATCAAAGGTTAAACTAATGAAAAGATAGAACGGTTGACCGAAAAGACGAAAGGCCGCATATTCCTGGAAGAAAAATATAGCCTTCTGCTAAAATTTACGTGGTTTAAAAATTTCAGCGTGGTATGATAAAATCGACCGGTGTCCTAAAAATCGATCAACTATAAATTCTGAGTTTTCCTTGTGATTCCCAGTTAACATAGAATAACGTTTGTTCATTTAATTTCCACCATGAAGAACCAAATTATTAATGCCTCCATCCCATCCTATTTCTTGTTTTAGAATCAAATAAATAAGGTACAGAAAATTCCCCGATTTTTTTTTATTCCAAACCAAATGAACGAAATATGTGAGACGTAGGAGTGGGTTAACAATGCATTAGTTATTATTCGACATCTTATACAATTACTGAATCCTAGCGTCGCCACAGCTGAATGCTTCATTTTTTTACTTGAAAAAGTACTTATTTCGATTTCTGTCTCAAAAAACACAGGATAAATATTTTTGGTCACGCAGTTCCCACGCCGCCGGCGTGAGCGTTTTGTCGGCGGCGGCGCGCCGACCATGATTAGCGGCGGCGCGCCGGCGCGGCGCTCATGTCTAATACCCACCCATACAATAGGAAGGTAGCTAAGTACTTATTCAGAATAGTATCTGACGTGATATGTGGTGTATCCGACCAAATCCGCGGAAGTGATTTATGTCTTTCCAAACACGATCTCGTCACCTGTGGGGTTCTACAGCCTCTACACTCTACACTGTGTTATACGCAGCACCTTCTCACGTTTCACAGACCTCCCTGATAAAAGTATTCAACCTTGCAACACCTGCATGGGGTACAATTATCTATAAGTATATTGAATGTTCTTGTATGGGTTTCGCAATATGAAAATTCCATCGATTCTAGAGGTTTAACTCTGTGCACTTTTTTTCAAATTATACTCAAGCTTCTTCAGTATTGATGTAGGTATAAGCAGGTATATAGTGTCTGCTTCAACACCGAAAGCTTGGGAGAATTCTAAGAAAAATACATGTAGTTATACTGAATCTCTAAAAACATGCAATTTATACATACCTCGCGTAAAAAAATATGGGTGCAGAATAATAATATTCATCTGGTACTACGTATATAGTATCACACTATTTACTAGGTTACCCCATAGGATCGCCGAGTTTTAGAGTAGGTCCCCACACTTGTAAAATTCTTTTCGGAGTATCCCACATCAGTTTCATGTGTTCGCTAAAACTTCCATCTTTATCAACGATGTGGTTCACCAACCATTCCAATTGCCATATTTCATCTAGGTACCTATATGTACAGGGCCGTCCCTACCTAATAGGCAAGTTAGGCAACGCCTAAGGGCGGCACTCTGAAGGGGCGGCAAACCGAGGAGGCGGCAATCTGAGTAATTAGTAAAAAAAATATGGAAAAAAATTGAGAACTGCTGGTTTAATGAACTTTGAGAACTCTTGGTTTAAAAAGGCTCGTGAAATCAATGAACACGTGAATGTCAAATTCTAAGTCAAATAATAAAAAACACATGTTTACCATCCACCCTTTGTTCAAAGAATCCAAGCACATGTTGGCTATTGCAGTCAAAACAACTTTGAAATTTTTGAATAAGACACCTTCTAACAATAAAATTATGACCGTCCAGAAGAACAATGCTCCCAATAAAACTATCTTTCGCCGCCTTTCCTATTGTCCTTTTGATCTTAGACTTTTAAAATTATTTTTATGGTTTTTTTTACATCATAGAAGGTGTATGGTAGATATATAAAGTAGGTACGTATATTAAAAAAACACAAATTGGTCATTTTGCGCAAAATTTCCAGTATTCGATCGACGTTCGGTTTGTTCTAATGTTTGTCTACACGAAATATCATCTCAGAGTATTTGAGAGTATCTATACCTTCAAAGATGCAGTAAATACATGTTCTCACATAATCTAAGTGTTCTCAGTTATTTCGTCCATTTTAAAAATTATCCTTGGAATAAAATAATCATTTTGTGATGATTGAATGAATACCAGTGGCTAGTGAACTAAATACGAATGAAATATTCAACAATTTTGATAAGAAAAGGCCAGTGATTTTCTTTTGAAAATACATAGGATAATATAAAATGTTTGTTCATGGATAACTTTTCTTTAATACAAATGTGGAAAAATGTGTGAGGTGTATAGGTGTATGTATATTGTATAACATACATGCTTGCTTTCTTTTTCTAAATGATTTAATAAAAAAAAAGTGAAGCAGGTATGTGTATGGAACCTATGGTATGTGTGCAATTCACAATCAAAAAAACTTTATGTGGTTACGGAAAAATGGTAAGTTCAGTTATGTTATGTTATGTAATTTAATACGTTTTTATGTTTTTTCATTGTGAAAATCTATTAAATCGCGATTGTTTCATTAAAACCTTTTACCTACTTTTTATGTTCCTATACCTACTGTTTTGTTTCAAAAAAATCACCTGCGGCGCTGATTACACTGTCCTTTGTCTTCTGCAATATTCTCAGATTCAAACATATTCATCAACACACCCTTTTTTCAATAAATTTCGCCTGCGGCGCTATTTGTTCGTTTCCGTGTCAAATCAATATTAAAATGTTAGTTGCTCCACATACCTACTAAGTACTATGTATTTGGAAACTGTTACGGAGTATCAGCTTTATTATCTAGGTTCCTATATTAATTTTATTTATTTATTTATTTCAACATATACGGCTTGCGCCCTTAAAATGCATTAAGTATAACAAAAATTTAGATTCAACATACATATATAGAACAAAAAAATACAATAAAATTATACATATGCAGTAGCATGCACCCATGCCCCACGGCCATACGAACGTCGTGTGAGGAGAGCGGCAGGCATTATAGGTACCTATTAAGTATGATTAACGTGACGTACAACGTACCAGTACCTAGCATCTACCTCACACGACACACCAAAACACTACGCCTGGGATGTAGGTACATGCACACACAACATTACAATATCACTACTGCCCAAACGTAACAGGACCGGCTATAGAATTAATACGCCTTCATAACATAACTCAAAAATAAAAATATTTATACATAAAAGTCAAACAATTCATCAAATGTGTAAAATAATAAAATCGACTTCAGAATAATGCAAAAATTTAAAACAAATCAAAATTCCATACAATTGTCAAAAACAAATATACTTCGACAAAAACAAAAACAAATATAAAAAGTCAGTAAAAGCAAATTCAAGAATACAAAACATTATACTCATGTCACATAACAGAGACGGATTCCGAGTGGATTATCGGGTACATTGGTCAGAAAAACCAATTGGAACTCCGAATAAATGTATATAAAATAATATAAAAAATATAAAAATATAAAAAAATATAAAAAATTTAATAAAATAAAATAAAACAAATTCAGACGCACACAAGTCAGAAATAATAAAATCAAATAAAATTATAAAATTAATAAAATTGGCAAAATTAATAAATTAATAAAATTGATCAAATCATTAAAATAAAATAAAATTGACAGAATCGAACCCAGAATAAATAAAATTAAAAACTTAAAAACCTTCATACACGCCGTCCCGGGCAGCCACACCAATATTCAATATTCACTGATCAAGTGCCCCCGCAAGGACTCCCTCACAACACGAACGGAATCAGCGAAGATATCCACCAAAAAACCATATTCGTTTGCCCTCCTGTGAAGTCTAGGCATCACGCTGTTGTGGTGGTAATTGGTAGAGGCACCCGTACAATGAAACGATATAGCCTGCCTGGTGGACCGTGTAGGCACATGCAATTGAATCAGGCCAACCAGAGTTGCGCTATCTACTACACTATTTATTATCTTATGCAGCAAAATTATGTCATTAATAGTTCTTCTGTCCTCTAGCTTCAACAGCTTTAATTCCTTCATCAAATAATCATAATCTATATCAGTGACTGGTATTTGTAACTTATAATTAATAAATCTAAGGAACTTATGCTGCACAGATTCTAAGCTATTAATGTGTACCATGTAGTATGGCGACCATACAGGAGTTGCATATTCCAAATGGCTTCTGACTAAAGAGCAATACAGGCCCAGCAAACTTCTGATTGACGAGAAGTCCTTACCCGTACGCAATACAAACCCTAACATTCGCAGAGCCTTCTCAGTTACAGTATTTATATGAGGAATAAATGAGAACTTCTCATCTAAGGTTACACCTAGGTCCCTAATCTTTGCCACCTCATCAAGAAATTCTCCGTTCAACGTATACTTATACTTTAAGGGATCTTTGATTTTTGAGAAGCGTATAATTTTACATTTGCTAGCGTTCAGGAAAAGTTTGTTTCGGGCGCACCATTCTTCCAATTGACCAATATTATACTGGAAGACCATACAGTCATTCACACCCCTGACAGGCATGAACAACTTTAAGTCATCAGCAAACAGTAGCACCCGCACGCCGTGAAAGACCTCAGTAATATCATTGATGAACACTAAAAACAACGCCGGCCCCAAATGTGACCCCTGTGGTACCCCGCTAGTCGCCATTATCGCATCCGACATGGAGGAATTGATCCTCACTCTCAATTTCCTGTTCCGAAGGTAAGACCGTATCCAAATCAGTAAACATGGATCAAACCCCACAAGCCCCAACTTATTCAGCAAAATACCATGATCCACCTTATCGAATGCCTTGCTGAAGTCAGTGTACAATGCGTCCACCTGTTCTCTTCTAGCAAGGCACTCCACAATAAAGCTACTAAATATGACTAAATTTGTCTCAGTGGACCTTCCAGTCACAAAACCGTGCTGTTCGGGGACAATAATCGGCTTAATTATGTGCGATACCAGATTCTCCAACACCATTGCCTCAAAAAGTTTACACATATTTTGGGGCGGCATTTTGGTACTTGCCTAAGGGCGGCATTATGTCTAGGGACGGCCCTGTATATGTAACTTGTACGTATGGTATGGGGTCCATATAACCCCAAAATGGAATGATTTAAACATATGTAGCTCGGCTACTTGAGGGTTCATTGATTTGTAAACTATTATTTTACAAATTCCTCGTGTAAAATAAATAATAAATAATGAAAATACAAAGGTACCTAGGTATGTAATTTTTTGTTTGCGTGTCAGGCTAATTAGTAGTCCCGGAATTTGTGTTTGTTGTGTGGGTATAACGTAAGGCCGTGTTTCCACCTGCGAGAAAACTTCTGCTAGAACTGTCCGACAGTCTGTCAGACAGTAACTTGCATGTGTAAACACCTTTGCAAGTTCACTCGCGACAGTAAGCCGCTAGATTCCTGCGAGTAGTTGCGAGTGCAATAAATTGCAAGTGTAAACACGCTGACAGCTTACTCGCGACACTTCTAGCAGCTAGCCGAATATTTTCGTATATATCTCGCACTCGCGGCTAGCCAGTTTAGTTTTTGATACATGAATATGAGGAAGTGTCAGACAGTATCTTGCATAGTGTAAACACCTTTGCAAGTTCACTCGCGACAGTTAGCCGCTAGATTTAGCCGATAAGTTGCGAGTGCAATAAATTGCGAGCCTAAATACCTACACATCTACTCGCGACAGTTCTCGCAGCTTATCGAAAAGTTTCGTATATCTCGCACTCACGGCTGGTCAGTTTTGTTTTTGATAAATGAAAATGAATCGACAGACACGTGGATAGTCTCGAAAAGACAGTGGCGGATCAAAGATTCAAATTTGGAGGGGGTAAAATGTCGTCACGTGCAAATAGGACCTCCTTGCATGAAAAATTTGAAGAGCGCCGCAGGCGAATTTTTTTAAAGAAAATGCGTGAAATAATGAACCTGCTTGTTTTTCTATAGCAGGCCTGGGCAAACTTTTTGAATGAAGGGCCGTGCAAAATTAGATTATTTATCAGTAAAAATAAAAAAAATAGATTATTTAGCAGGCTTGGAATAATGCGCCGCAGGCGATTTTTTTTTTAGAAAAATCGGTGAAGTGATTTTTTTTACCAAACAACACCTATAGTAGTTTTAGAAAATTCATGACATGATGAGAAAACGATATGGTAACATCATAATTTAAGAAGCCAATGGCAGAACGAATTCAAAAAATCAGTGATCAAGAAGAGTGGAAGTCTATGCTACTGAACATAGATACAAATTATTTGCCAGAAATGGAATAATACGTCGTAGACGTAATATTTAAAAAAAAAACATATTGTAGCATTATGTGAACCTTCTTGGGGAGGAAGCAGGATAGGTGTTCCGACGCTTACATAAATACTTTGCCCAACAATATGCATGAAAAATGGCTTTTATAAAAAAGTGATTAAAAATAGCGCCGCAGGCAATTTCTTTTAATGAAATAATTGTATTTTGATGGACTTTCATGAAAATTTATGTTATGATGAGAAAACTTGTGGTAATAATGTGATTTTTTGTGATATTTTATCATTTAGTTTGAAAAAATATATACCTATTCCAATCTCTAGGGGGGCAGCTGTCCCCCCCTGACGACGCCCATGGCCTAGATGACATATATAAATCCTGCTGGAGTTATTTCGAGGCTCTACTTGCAATAGCTGTCGCAACTTCTAGCACGCGTGTGTAAACACCTCTGCAATAAGTTGCGACAGTAACTTCCGCGAGCTTCTCGCACGCTATTTATTGCAGCTAGAAATAGCAAGAATTCATATCATGTGTAAACGGTATTGCGAGAAACTTCTGCAAGACTTCCGCGAGTGTTCTTGAATGTGGAAACACGGTCTGAGAATGAAGTGTCTAGAAAACTTCATAATTTAAAAAGCCAATGGCAGAATGAATTTTAAAAATTCACTTCACTTCCTTTTTTTCCTTAGCTTGGCTTTCACCGTTACCAGTGATCTCACAACAGATTGTCAAAATGTTAAAAATAAAAAACAAGAAGAGTGGAAGTGGCCTAGATCATGGGCGTCGCACAGCCCCGGACCTAGGGGGGGAGGGGGAGGAGAAATTTGAAAATTCGACATAGCATGAAAAAATCGTAAATACCGCAATAGCGATTTTTTTTTGTGAGGCATAGTGAAGAAGGTCGTGTTGTAATAATTGGTTTACTTGAAAATTTACATAATACTTTGCACCATAATATGCATGAAAATGTCTTTTATTAGAAGTGAGTAAAAATAGCGCCGCAGGCAATTTTTTTTTAATGACATAATTGTATTTTGATGGATTTCCACGAAAATTTATGTTATGATGAGAAAACTTGTGGTAATAATGTGATTTTTTGTGATATTTTATCATTTAGTATGAAAAAATATATACCTATTCCAATCTCTAGGGGGGCAGCTCTCCCCCCCTATCCCCTGACGACGCCCATGGCCTAGATGACATATATGAATCCAGCTTGAGTTATATTTCGAGGCTCTACTTGCAATAGCTGTCGCAACTTCTAGCACGCGTGTGTAAACACCTCTGCTATAAGTTGCGACAGTAACTTCCGCGAGCTTCTCGCACGCTATTTATTGCAGCTAGAAATAGCATGAATTCATATCATGTGTAAACGGTATTGCGAGAAACTTCTGCAAGACTTCCGCTAGTGCTCTCGCAGGTGGAAACACGGCCTAACAATATGGGTTCCTAGGCAGGGGCGTAGACTCCAACAGTGCGCAGGATACGGCGCACCCCCAAATAATTCAGCTCAACGTGATAAAATAAAAATAAAAATAATCCAACAATAATGTCAAGAAATGTTAGTAATTCCTTAACGAAAACGTTCGACTCCTTTAAATAGGCAAACGCTAGCACACCATTTCGTATTCGGTGCGCTGACTATTTGCGCTCCGACAAAACGCAATGATTGTCATACATTTCTAACAAACATTCGTATACCGTGGATTCGTTTAATCTCATACAAAATGTTAGCAGTGCCTTGTGCGCTGCACCGCGGGAACATTCTATGCGTTGTGTGTGATGCCGTGATGCGTGAGGGACAGAGGGTATTGTTTTAGGCGGGCTAGGGTGCGGTGTGCGGGCGGGTGAAGGGCTTGTGACAAAGATTGTAAGTCCTTACTTAACAAACTCTACGCATCAATGCATCCCGTATGACATAATTTTTACTTACCTCCTTGTTACTCTAAGATGAGTCGACGAGCTGACCATGCAAATTAATAACATTTTTAGTTTCGCTCTGAATACGGCATTGTTTTGACTTGATAATAATGATTATTATATTTTGTCGCCGCGCGGGGATTATTTGCTGTTTTATAGTCATTGTGGTAATACTAAATTATTAGTTACATTTACAGGTAATTACACATAATTTTCTTAAAACTTGATGATAATTTGCATAGGCAAAGGCAATTCATGTTTTCTCTGAAGTGTCGATTAATTTTTATTTTGTTACTGGAACTAAAAAAAGTCGTGTTAAGTATGGATGATTAGCATAATATTTGTACATTGCAGATTTGTGTGATAATTTCATAAAATTTATATGTGTGTTAGAACTGGCATATTATATTATTGCTTACTTTTCATTAACGAGTGGATAAATTGTTATTTTATGATATAGCTGTCATAATATGAAAAACAGGAGAATCGATCTTCTTTACAAATAGTAGGGTAGGATTCTTAATTTTATGCTAGTCGTAATAATTATCCATTATTATAATACCTATGTTTTTGTGGCCCACAAAGCGGTAAGTTTATTATTTGATTATTTGTATAGTTATTCTTAAAAAGTTTAGTCGGTACAATCGAACATTAAGGAGATATGTATTAGGTATGTATGTATAACTCCCCTCTGTTCTTGAAAGTCGCACCCCCAAGCTTAGAACTAACGCTACGCCACTGTTCCTAGGTAGGTACTACACCGCGCAATGGTACCTACTTTTCTTGTCAAACTGCTACCATATGATATTACTTATGGTAGATCTTATAGCCATATTCATATTCGTAAATAAACCGAGAATATATAGAACCACGATTAAGCAAATTAAAGTTTTTTTTAATATATTTCGTATGGCTTCTGCCACCGTTGGACGGCAACGTCAGAAGATAAGAGAATTATGCTATCTGTTACATACAGGAGACATGTAGGTACCCTACAGAGCAACATCCAGGCTTCCGAGCCATTCAAGGGCATTGGGTGTGGCATTGTGGATATCTGCATACGTTCCAGGGAATGCTCTCAGAGGACAGTCTTCGACAATGTGCTTGACGGATCGCACTGGCAAAATATTACAGTAGGTATAATTATTACAGTATATACCTACCTAGTTATTTTAATTACCCTAATTTGCCTCAATCTTTTTTCGATATTTTGCCGAGTGTCATGTAAAAGTCAGGTGATTGTGAAACTTTTCATTTTTGGCAATGAGGTTCGCGACCCATTCTGAATGTCATGTAATTTTCACAAAGAATGAAGCACTCATATCACTTTTTTTCGGAATATTGGGGTATATACCTATAGGACAAAGTAGGTAACTATGCTGGGTAGGTACGTAGGTGCCTACCTACTTTATAGCAGTAGGTAACAGTACCTATAGTAATCCTAGTATATTTTCAGGTTGACTTTAAGATATTGCTTTTGCAATAAGTCCGCCCTTTAGCACACTACCTACTTAATTTCTTGTTTTCTAGATCATTTTCTGGCTAATAAATTACTGTATTTTTAAAAATTCTATTACCTTTAAGTCAAACTGATCCTAGATTAATGCAAACTAAAAATAATACCAGCGATTTGAGTCTGTGAATAAGACATTAAGATTGAAGATGTTTTTTTTTTTTCGTTTATTTTTTGTCACACGCTCCATTGACATCTTAGATGATATGAGAGAGCTGGTGGAAGTACCTAGAAGAAGTGTATTATTACCTGCCGGAGAATATATCAATAAATAATCGTAAAAATATATCGTGTATGACGTAATATTTCTGTGTTGAATTGTTAATTAGACCCTCACGGCATCTATGGGAGAGGTGTGGAAGCAATAAAAAACAACGAAATATGAAACACGTGAAAGATTTCAAATATGAAAGAAGATAAACGCAAACGTATATGATGATAGCGGGGAACTGACTAAAAAAATACCACACCATGAAGAAATTTGACAGTTGAGATGGGTAGATCTAGTGTGTACATACCGATTACAGTTTTACCTAATGTTTTTTAATCATATTTAACCTAGGCACGTTTTTGAGAAAAATACATACCTACACCTACCATTTTCACATTTCTTTACAAAGATATTAGTGAACTTTTTCAATTACAGGCACTTATGAAGTATTTCACCACTCATCCAGGTCTATCGTCATTATCACAACCGTCAAAATACAGGATAAAAAAATTACAACAAATAATGCATAAGAACCCAAAAACAAACATGTTAGGTTATTATAAGTAGGCACTTTCAGATTATTATTTTTTATTAAAATTCGTGGAGTTGCTATGTTTTGAATATGCATGGTTTTCATAACAATAACAACCTATGTTATGTGAATTTATCAGTACTTTTATAAATGTTTAATAGAAATATAATTTAATTAAGAATACGAATTTCAATAAATTTATCATTTTGTAAGCGTTTCAGTATCCATGTAAAAATGACCAATTGAATTTGATACGTATGGTACAAATTAATATCAGTTGCTTATATAGATACTATATCTACATTACCTACACATTATAAGTAAGTATTAAAATACATGTAGGTATAGCTTTACATATACCACTTATTTCCCCTGCTTCCGTACATATTTCAAATAGTATTCCCCTCTGTGGACACCACAGAAATCATAAGTCGTTGGTAAAAGTTATGGGTATACTGCCAACACTCGCCCCTGTAATACTATTATAACTCAGAAGGTAGATTGATGTACTACTAGAATACTTAGAACGCAAAAATAAAATCAGGGTACACTTTTTTGTAAAACTAATTGAATAACCGATACTGAAAACATAGTTTTTTTTAAGTTAACGGTAAGGTCCGCCTTTGAGCACAGTACTGTTTCCTTGCTTTATAATTAATGAACATTTTCTGGCTAATAAAGATATATTTTATTTCTATCTTTATCGTTCCTTATGCATGGAGATGCTACAAGCTTTTAAAATTACCTTTACCACGTCATTCCTATCGCACGACACTGAATCGCATTCCAATAATATAAGGCCTTTGATAAGGTAATGCACATCCACATGACTGTCGCTGGTGAGGAAAATTATGGAAGTAATCTTCTACCTAAGTCATTGATGGTATAACCTTGTAGGTATTTGTTCTACACTTTAATACGACAGAAGCTTTAAGCTAACTGTGAGGTGTGCACTGTGCAGGAAAGTATTTAGGTTTGTATAGTATGAGTCGGTAAGTCCAAAGAATCCTTGTAGAGCTTTTTGGTACGTCAATCGTTTGCTATTCTCTAAACATGAGCCAACCAGAATTCACATTTCTCCCAAATAGTATAATTTCAACATTATTTTTGACTTGTTCATCGTCTATCTCGTGTAGGTTTAGGTTCTGATGTTATTATGACGTAATATTTGTAGGTAGCTGAGCTACAATATATCTGTATGAAATATGTATTTGGGAAAGGATTTTTATCACTTCCACATCACACTATTTCATATTGAATATTCCACCAACACATCGCTGGGAATGAGTCGAGAATTTATTATAGAAACACCTGACATTTTTCTGTCATGTCTTCAAAATATTAGGTACAAAAATATACCCCTGCAGTATGTCATCGTTCTAGGTATTTTTACAAAAAGCTACTCGCTATGAAACAGGGTCTCTATTGAAAGTTAATCGTGTACACATTCGTAGATAAGAAGTTCTTTTAACAGATATACAGCGAAGGATGGACTTTCCATCAGGCTTTTATGGCTGATCGTCGGTTGACTTAAAGTGATGACCTTGATGCACGTATAACATTCACCGATTCCACAGGTTATCTCCAAGTGATAATTAAGCCAGCCAAATCCTCAATTTCTCAAATGATCGCACATTAAAAGCCAGCCGATGATCAGTCATACGACTGATGGAACATCCACCCTTCTCTCTATATCCGTTGAGATAGCTACTTATTAGTCAACTTCGACATCATGACAATGTATTAAAAATCCGATGTTTTAAAAAGTAAATTATGACAATATTTTTTTTTAATTAGTATTATTTTTAATTTAATGGGATTCTAATTATCAAAATGACTACCTAAATATTTTATTAAAATAATAATGTCTAATGCTAAAGATATATTATGTATTAAGGTAGGTATTTAAATAATGTAGGTACCTGCGTATAGGAATAAACTTTACAGAATGGTGTATTATCATGTAGGTAGATAAATTAAAAATAAGTAGGTAGATATAAAAAAGTCATTACGCCTTATTGTATCGTATGTGGGTACAATTTCTTACAAGTGCTTCTTTCATATTTCACAATACGTTAAGTAGGAAAAAACATGGTACACTTTTTATTATTACATCCATACTTACAATGTAGCTCTAGGGATGTGCCTCTAACATCAGCTACAGTTAACATCATACATGGAACTCTGAACCTTACGATTACGTTAAGAAATCGTTTGGTAAATCTTTCATCGGTCTCAAAGTGGCAATAAAATAGACTGGTACATGGGCGTCACCAGCCTCGGAGCTAAGGAAAATTAGAAAAATATATAGCATAAAAAACGCGTAAATAGTGCCACAGGCGAATTTTTTTTGTAAGACATAGTGAAGAAGGTCGTGATGTGGTTTGGTTTATTCATTATGTTATGCACAATGATATCTATGAAAGTGTTATTTTATAAAAAAAAAGTAACAAAAAAAGCGCCGCAGGCTATTTTTCTTATGAAACAGGTAGATTTTCATACTAATTTTAGAAAATTTACGATATAATCAGAAAATGTGTGGTAGTAATGTGAAATTTCATGAGGTTTTATCATTTAGTATGAAAAAATATACCTATACCTATTCCAATCTCTGCCCCCCATGACGTACCAAAGCAATATCCCTTCACAACGAACCTAGGCTACGGTTCTGTGTATTTCTTGAAGCAATCTTTTGATTTTTCAGAATAAAAGTGTTTCGATGGTGAAACATTATTGGTACTATGGTGTTCAAATTGTCAGGTCTATACAGTGCATTCACTGAGAATAGTGCAGGAACATAAAAAATTGAGTATAGATTATATTAGAATGAAAGAAAAATTGTGTGTATTTGTTGTTGTTAGTATTGTTATTGTATGTATTATTTTATTATAATTCACATCGCCCCGAGACAGTCATAGGCCTAGTGGGGCGATAATTGTGTTTTCTTCTTATTTCTTGCAATAAACATTTTATTTATTTCTTTACTTATTTATAAGTGATCACCGTGAAAAAGGAAAATAGGATCCACTTGCTTGAAAGAACTTCATAGACACACCTAACCTACTTCTCTTTAAAATTCACGTCTGAAGACATTTTTTCAAAATTCAAATACGGCGATATGTGGATATAAAAAAGAATAGACAACAATATATGGAACCTTTATGGATCGATGTTACAACACATCCCTATGAGAGTTCAGTAGTAACGTCGTACATATCTCCTGTTCCTGTTAACCATTCCCATCGGGAGGGATATTAAAACTCCTGCATGGTACTCGTATCATACGAGTCCCGCGGCGAATATTTTTCAATTTGCCAAAATGGCCCAGGGAACAGAAATGTGAATTTTATTGCTGACATTTCTCGCCTAGGCGCCTGGCAAGAAGAAATACACACACAAACATACTACAACATACTTATGTTGTATAGTGTACACACATATCCTTCATAGAAAGAACACCCGCTATCCACAAATATTTAGAAACATCATAACATAATGTGACCTAGCCTAATGTAGTCTGTGACTATAGACTTTTACAGAATGTATAAACATTTCATCATAGGTCTAATTCTGTAACTAATTAAGTATGTACTAACTAAAATAAATCGTATTTTTTTCAGTTATTTCATAGTAAAGTAAATTTCAAACACGCTTGGACACTATATTTAAGTTCCAAAAATTATATACAGGGTGTTTCCTTCCGTGTGTAAAATCTCTTGAGGGGTGATAGAGGACGAAAAAATAAGCAAAAAAAGTTTAATGAATGTATGTCCGAAAATCAACCGTTTTGGAGTTATGGCCTTTTGAAAATTTAAGAGTATGAAAATTTCTCATTTTGTTTTATTGACAATAACTCAAAAACTACTGACTGTATTTTGATAAAATAAAACAAAAATCATAGAAAACATTATAGGCTTTCGAAGTACGTCTCAATTTCTGGATTTTGCTTCATAAAATAGTGAAATTTTTTCACCCAAACTTTTTTTTTACGGAAAAATGAATATTTTTTCCAATAAACATCAAATTTCTAAAAAAATAGCCCCATTAAGTATCCTTTTTTACATTTTACAATAAAGCATTAATAAGTTCTCAATAACTTGAGTTTAAAAAAATACAATATTTCCTGACGCTGGGACCACAGCATCCGATCCAATGATGTCCAAACGTATTCGATCCATACCACTGAGCGATCAGTTTCAGATTGTATAGTATACGTCTTGGCTATCTTAACCATCTTTTGAATACGTTTGGGCATCATTAGATCGGATGCTATGGTCCCAGCGTCAGGAAATATTGTATTTCTTTAAACTCAAGTTATTGAGAACTTATTAAGGCTTTATTGTAAAATGTAAAAAAGGATACTTAATGGGGCTATTTTTTTAGAAATTTGATGTTTATTGGAAAAAATATTCATTTTTTCCGTAAAAAAAAGTTTGGGTGCAAAAATTTCACTATTTTATGAGGAAAAATCCAGAAATTGAGACGTATTTCGAAAGCCTATAATGTTTTCTATGATTTTTGTTTTATTTTATCAAAATAAAGTCAGTAGTTTTTGAGTTATTGTCAAAAAAACAAAATGAGAAATTTTTATACTCTTAAATTTTCAAAAGGCCATAACTCCAAAACGGTTGATTTTCGGACATACATTCATTAAACATTTTTTGCTTATTTTTTCATCCTCTATCACCTCTCAAGAGATTTTACACACGGAAGGAAACACCCTGTATATTAACCTATTGTTTTCATTTTTTAATACTACTTACATATTTTAAACATGGTTTTTGGTTGATTTTAATATGTACCTATCAGGCGCGAAGCTACCTAAGAACACGATTCCCGTCGAGTTACCTTTTGGAAAAAAATATAGGTATAATAGTGTGTAATCTGATGTAATTCCATAAGAAATGTTAGCCCCGGCTTCCCTTCTGCAGATAGCCACTCTTCGCCACACCTTGAAAGGTACTACCTTTCAAGGCTTCAAGAACTCACGGTCTAAAAATTCGAGCCTTTCGTTGAGACCTTTCCAAATCCATCGTGAAATAACTCATGTATAGGTACATACCATATAGTTAATATTTATCAACAGTTTCAGTAATCAACAGTTTCAGTAAATTAGATTACTCAAAGTTTATTGTAAAAATTTATCGAAAAGCGATACAAATTATTGTTGGAGAAGGCGTCTTACACCCCTTGTTATGGCATTATTATTACCGGGGGGTTGACTGGGTTGACTGTAGAGTGTATACTTGTATAGGTATGTATAGTATATGCTGTACCTATACCACAAGGTTGAGCGACAATATAAAGAAATTGTTAGAAGTAGGTACTGTTCTCGTATTGTGCATTTCTCGACTATATTACCCCATATTAACTTTCTTGGGACATTTGAGTTTATGACGTACATACTCAAAATTTGTATCAAAATACAGCGTATAACTATGAGACTCGCAACTCTCTAAAATGTTTTACAATACCTACATAGATGAGGGGAAAATTCATGTGGCATGAGCTCTCTCTATAAAAGAGTACCTAGATAGCCCACAGTCTATTCAAAATCATTTAACACATCGTATTCACTATTTAGCTGTAGGTGATTATTGAATATTTTTACCGTGAAAATTTGACAGTTTTCTTATATATCACCAAAATTTCCTGAAAAAAATGTATAAGAATGACATATTATTTGACGTGAAGCTGATAAAATGTGTTGAAAAGGATTGATATTTGACAGGAGATGATCAAAATATATTATATTTTCTAACTGTGACCACTCTTGATTTTCGGGTGAACAGTAAACTGTGTTATTTTATTCTATCGACACTTGCGATCGTTGCGACACTCTTGATGGTCTCATTTTCTTCAGATGTTAATAATACATATCTATATATATAAAAAAGTCGGTTTTTTAGTAAGTGTTCGCATAACTCCCGCGTTTTACTATTGATTGCTGTAAAAATTGACAAAAACTTTCGTACCGATCTGCTTTAGGTTTTGACGTCGCCATTTTTGAAAAAAAAAACTTTTCCTGGGAGGTGCCATGATGATGAGAGGATTCAAGGGTTGTGTGGGGTCATGTGTGGTATCCTGTAAAAGGGCGTTGAAAAAGGAGTTCAGACCTTAGGTCACATTTTGTCCAGCTCAAACCATCGGAAGACACCGTGCCGTTGCAAATCACGGGTAGCTCAGCTAGTTTTTTATAAACCAAACATTTATACATAGATATTTGTTGAAGTTTAAACTTTCCATTACATTATTTCCGTTGGTAAACATTCCACCCTTTCTCTTTGATATTCTAATGTGTGATCCTCATCTCCATCTCCCACAAGGCATGCGTTGTCGCAGAGGTGAAAGCAATTTGCGAATGTGTCGTTTATCATTTGTGTCTTTGTAATAAATATGAAAGGAATGAGACATTACTTTTATGAGACACATTTTAGAGGTTTATATATACGATTGTTAAAATTTCACTCTAAAGCGAGGGAATTATATTATGCATATTACATACTAAAAACACAAGGTTGTACCTTAAGGGCTTGGTACCAAGATTGACGTCAAAATAATTTCCCACGGCATTAAGGTTCAAAATCGCGTGACAATTGCATGATAAAATGGTAAAAATAGCGTTTTTTCCATTTTTAGGGTTTATTTTGCGTCTATCTAAAAACTTTTACGGTTATTCCCTAGATTTTAATGCATATTATCAATACAAAAAATTTCGGGAAACGAGTTTCTGTCTTTCGGAAAAAAGGTCAGAGGTGTTTTGCAAATTTTTTTTGAGAAATCTATGCGAGAAATTAAAAATCACTTACGGTTATTCCTTAGATAAATGCTCAATGCATCTACCCTATTTTGTTCCAAAGCATATTTAGTAACGGTTGTCGAGATATAAGGTCTCCCGAAATGTCGGTATGCATACTCGGAACTACTCAAAAATCATTGTTACTCACACCATACTCGTATAATATATTTACACAGTAGTATGAGTACTAAGAATGTAACTACATTTAGGGGTTGATGGTATAGTAATAATGAATTACGGAAACTGCTAGGAATAGCCATAATATTTTTAATCCTTATGTTGCAAACTATGGAAATACATGCATTATAATAATTAAATTTTTGCTCCTACCGTTCTCCCCTCCGCTCTCCTACCCGATTTTTTTTATCAAACACCATTATCACAAATAACCAGTGAAACCTTAGTTTCTCTCTTTCGATTTGCGGTAGCATTTAAATAAGGAAGGTAGCACCAAAATACTTTTTGGTTTTCGTCGTACCCCCTATATCCAACTCATCACTTTAGATAACATACATAGATAATTTCCTTAGGAACCCTATAAGTTAAAATAGTGATTTGATCTAAAAAAAACGTTGTCCTGTAAATTGAGAAGTGAAGCAACAATAGTTCGACCGAAGCCTGCGACAGTATAGTACAAGCCTGCATCCTCGAACTCCATCACTACCATGATTGGTGATGTCACCTTGTATCAGTGTCAAACACCTTGTCTCAGTGACAAACACTTGAACTACGAAATATTTTTTCCCATACATTTTCATGGTGGGATCATCGTCAAATGTCAGTTGGGCATGGCCTCTATGAACAATAGGGCGTCGGCCTCGGTTCAACACAAGTCATCGACAAAACATCCCATCATCGTAATACTTTTACTATGTATGTGAATAGGTCTCTAATAAATATGTATGCCAACATTTTTTTATTATATTAACATATATTTTATTTGCTTATAATAATGGAGTATGTATTGGTATTCGCCCCTTCAATTTTCATCATCTTATTTATTGAAAATGCGAGAGAAAATAAAATTGTACAATAAAGTTTTACGATAGATAACGTGAAGTATATTTTATATTTGTTTTCATACATTTGCATGATTGATAATAATATTAAAGGAACTGTACATTTTCTTCAATAAAGTTGATAGATATCATCACAAGAGAAAGCATCAATTGATCTAATAAAATACTTTAATTTAATTATTGTTGAAATGATATCTGTTAGGGAAATGTAGGTCTAAACTCTGAGTCAATATTTGACATGTATTTTATTACCCTTCTGACGTAACCTCACGGATTTCCCAAACATTCCCCTCCAATGACCAGAGTGCAAAATGTGAAATGAGTTAAAAACGATTTAATAGAGGAATTTTGAGTTTTGATTTCAGATATAAACTTTTAGATTTAGGATATGCTGATCTGACATAAATACCTATACGGGGTAATTGGTTTCTTATGTCAGATATTTAGAGAGGTGATAGAGGATTAAAAATGTGAAAAAAAGGTAAAGGGGTGCATATTGCATATCCAAAAATCAACCGAAATCCTAATATGTTTACTATGATTTGTGTTTATATTGTCAAAATCGAGTCAGTAGCTTGATAGATATTGTTAAAAACCTAAATGAAAAATTTTCATACTCTTCAATTCTTTAAAGGCCATACCTCCAAAATGGATGATTTTTGGATACGCATCCCTTCAACTTTTAGTCATATTTTTTATATTTTTTTATCCTGTATCACCTCTCTTAATATCTGATATACGGAACCAAACACTTTGTATATAGGTAATTTAAGTATGAAATACTCCATAATGAAATATCTTACCGACCTGCCTAACTTAGCTACCATATTTCAATATGGCACCTATGCTAAATACACTTACCAGTAGAATAACAATATGGGTGTCTACTGTCTACATAATGAAATGATAGCTTCAACCCCCCTGTTTTATTACTATAATCACTATCTATTTCACCCCATCCGCCGTATTGTGATAGACATAAGGTACATACCTCTTTTCATATTGAAAATATGTAGGTAGGTATACTTATATCTACTATACTATGCCACCAATCAAACGCCTAACTGACTCACCTTTACAATTCCTACACAATGGCTAACCATACGTGTACTCTCTATAAGCCCTTCTTGTTATACTAATGTTAAACACACCTACTTATTAACATAAATATATAGGCAATATGTACGCATTATTATTAAAAAAAGTCCATTATCTGTTCCCAAAAATATGTCTGAAATTAGTTTATAATGTGTATAAATTGTTTATTGTAATAAGTACCTACTATGCGATAGTTTGCCATCAAAAATATTTCAAGGTCTAATACTAAGTCATAATTATTTGAAGTGCAACAACGTCCTTACATTTAGAGAGACATGAATTTCATTGGTGTGAGAGACCCTAGTGAGGGGCAAAGTATAATCATATTAACACTTGCAATATGCATGAAAATAATATATTTACATGAGTTTGTAAATTGCCCTTCTCCAGAATCAAGACAAATGGTTTTTCAGAGGATACTTCAAGAATCCATGGCTACCTATTTATTTGACTGATCAATTGGGAGAGCTTTTTTATTCTTGTTAACTATCTACCTACTGATCTAACCTCTCTACATGTAAGAACCTCGAATGCACAGTACTTACTGATAAGCAGTGAATGTACATAGAAACAAAAACAATGCTTCAAATTTGCAAATGGGATTAGCGTACCTGATACTTGCAAGTTAAACAGAATAGAAGATATCGCGGTTCCGACTACAAGGATTCGTGCAGTCAAATAGATAATCCTTAAATGCAGAAACTTACCTACTTAACTACTACTAAACTTATCTACTTTTGAAAGCGTTACCTTGTTAATTGTGCCAAGAATGTTTGGATACTTTCTCACCTGTGCATGTGGTTCAATTCCTGGATATATTGTGTACAAAATACCCACATGCAAGCTGAGCTAAAAGCATACAAGAAATGCAATGGATCCTTCCTATCTACTTACTAAGAGTTCAACCACTAATCTGAAACAATCCGTTTTGTACCCTACTTTTAGTTCAACGATTTGCTAACTTTACCTTGTATCTACTACGTAGAAAGTTTGGGCTTTTATCCTTGGAGTATTTATCTGCTGTCTTTTGGGGTTTATTCGTCAAAAGAAAAATTCTTATTCATTATATTTTTCGGGAGCAAGGAGGAGACCTACACGTACGTAATCTACAGTTGTGCCTAAACTGAGTGGTGATCCACAGGTAATACCAGCTATACCTACTCGCAAGATCTTGATACCTGTATTGATCTTCTCACTATATTGATCAGATAATAAATTTGGTTAAAACTTATACTGTATATATCTATAAATACATGATCGTATGTATGCATTTCCATATAATAAAATAGTAGGTATTAATACAACAATAAATCTAACCACAATGGTATGGCACCATTAGTGTTACTATTATTGATATTTCCTACAATTTTGCACTTTTGGTTCCTGATTTTTATCACAAATAACTAGACCCACATTATATTTATTATATCACCATCATGCTCAATACACAACACAAAGGTGAATTCTATTCTTCCTCGAATTATGACTAAAATAGATTGTATTGCCATTGAATGAAAAGGTGTTTTTAACAAAATACATCCTAATGATGTTTAACGAGATGACGTTGAAAAGTCAGTCATCGATTTCTAGATCTATAGCATCAGATATACACATACATACAGTCATGGATCTAGATAGCAGATACACAATACACGTACTAACATTTTTTGCGTTCATATTATGTCTATGTACAAATATTATCAACTGACAAAACTTAGTACGAATATGGAGGCATCAAACCAATCCATAAATGAACCAAATTATAAGAACATGCGATATGAGACACTTTTGAATATAGCACCTATAGTTTAAAGTTCAATTTTTATACACACTTTTCTCGTATCTGCTATAGTTTTCCGTAAAAATGGGAAAAAACTGGATCATCAGTGATTTTTTCTAAAAATCTAATGCTGACTTTCACCAACTTTTTAGGTGGGGAATAGCGGAAATAAGAGCCACCTAGCACATATTTTGTATGAAAAATAGTGTCTCCCATCTCCGCAATTCCTCACCTAAGGAGTTCCAGCATTAGACTTTCATAAGGCATCTCTATTTTTTCTAATGACCATGGTACATATACCTATGATGTTCTAACAACAACCAGGAAGATTTTAATTTTACTTTACATATTCACTAAATTTTACATTTTTTTTTCTTGAATTCCAAATTCCAGTTACGTAATTATTTGATAATAACAGTCAGATAGCGCAATTGATGTGTCTGCATGCTCTCAAACAATGGGTATGTACACTGAAATTTTGACAATACACTGTTCTGAAACCTACGAAAAACCATATTATTCCATTTATTAACAGGTTTGATATCTTTGCATCCCACACACAATTTATGTTTACAAAAATACTATGGATTTTTTTGCAATCTGTGGAGTGTCGCACGACTCACGTAAATATTATTGAACAACATACGTACTATAGGTGTTCTGTATTGAGATCACAGCTGAATAGGCCTAATAGGCATTCATCTTGGGCCATTATGTAAGGTCTCTCCAGGACAATGGACGAGACAACCAGAAATGTCAATACACCGGGGCCACGGGGCGGAACACCCACGAGGTCCGGCCCACACACTTGGATATTCACAAAATTATTTTGTATATTAGCACACAATAATTATTTTGAAATGTCATGTAGATAATTAATCTGACCATCAGCAACAATGGTTACTGATTTATCAAAATATCAATTCAATTAGAGCTACATATTTTTACATTTTATAAATCGTGTTTCCGTCACATTTCCGTAGCCCATACGTACTATTGCAGGAGTGGTTAGTAAATTTCGTCATTTTCATATTGAACTTCTGTGTAAAATATCATAGGTAAAGCATTGTGTTCTGCGGACTCTTTTTATTTATTTATTTATTTAAACTTTAAGTGAACAACAAATACATATAAATATAAAAAATATAACATAGTACAGATTATAAATCGTTGTTCACTAGGGCGAACTTATCGCAGAACTGCGATTTCTTCCAGTTAACCCCAATGCTTGTTATCTTGTATGCTTGTTTCCCAGGGCTTCAAATAGTTTGTTTCGACAATGTCGGTCAGACTATACAGGGCTATGATCAGCATATAAAAACCTGCAATTATTGTAACACACTTCTCATACTAGAAGTTGTAAGAAAATACAAAGTTATTGGATATGACGTATAGGGAGATATTTATTATCATCTACACTGCAACCAAAATAATATAATATTTTCGTTGGTCCGTGAAATGAATACTGTTGATTTACGAGTGTTTCTCTTATTTTGTAGTTTAGTTGGTAGCAGTAGGTAGCGTTATGTTAGAAGCATGTAATATGTGTTGGCCCCTGATGTGTTACGAGTATACTAGAGGTAGGTATCTGGTATAGTATAGGTAATATAATACCAAGCAAAGCAATAACAATGTATGATTGTGCCCCGCGAATCTGTATTTGGTGTATTATAACATAACGACTGAAGTGCTGTGAAATTGCAACGAATTATCGGTGTATTGTGTACCCGACACACGTCGCAATAATGAGAACATATACTTACACATTTATATTAAACTCATATAGGAACATATATTTATATTTAACACTTACTTGCTTATATGGAGGTGGTTGGTAATGCGCTAGACTGTTAATCCAGCGGGCGCGGGTTCAATCCCCGACTTACTCCACTTCACAACACAAGCTTTTAAGCTTTTTGTGAAGTGTACAAAGATGTATTTAGGTTTATTTCGACAAACCCAGATTCATTTTTTAAAAAAATATCCACTCGCACTTAAAAAGTTATTTCTTCCAGATTTTTCTAAATCGGAAACTCGAGTGACTGCATATTATGAACTGTATAGCCTTTTTTTCACTCATAGACCATCCACTCGTTTACGAGTGATCAGCTCTGTATAGCCTGAAACATATTGTAAATAGAATAACAGCGATTAAATAATAATAAATCTTTATTGGCACCAAATAAAACATAACATTAAAAAAACACAATACATTCCCAAATGGCGGGCTTATTGCCAAGACAATATCTTCCAGCCAACCGTGAGCGATTACTGCAACCGTTTTATTTTACACTTAATTTTTTTGGTATTTATAAAAAGAAATGTGTAGTTTATTGAGCAGCTGAAATTATTTTGTATATTTCACGGTTTAAAATCAGTATATAAATACGGTAGTGAAATTATTAACGCTCAATATGTTCTAATCATAGAGTTCTAATTATGTAGAAGTAAGTACATATCTAAGTACCTACCAGTGGCAAAGGGTGGATTTCTGAAGAAGGGAAGCCGGGGCTAACATTTTTTACTGGATTACGTCAAATTAGGCAATATTATACCTATGATTTTATCCAAAAGGTAACTCGATGGGAATCGTGTTCTTAGGTAGCTTCGCGCCTGGTACATATCTAAGTACCTACCTACTTTCGTTTCGCTGCAATAGAAACTTGCTTTCAGAATGGCCACCTGCATTAACAACAGTATAGTATATTTTCTATCAATCATTCAAATTGCATATCTTTCAAAAATAGAACATGTTCTACAACATTCAAATTACTTGATTCTAAATTCTAAAGTATGTAGAGCACTACTGCATCATCACATTATTTAAATTCGATGGAACGTTCCGAGAACATGTTGATTTGAAATGATCGTGAAACAGAAACAAATGTCACAAATTGGTTTGTTTGCAAATTCCTAGAATATGATTGGAGCGTGACGGGGACCACACGCAGCATACAGTCATCAATCATGTTCCACGCTGAAGATTCAAATCTTCCAATAAGATTTATTGCTCGGTGTGGTTTCACTTCTAAACGCATAAAACTGTCTAGTTACCAAATCACACACGCAGCTTAATGCTGTGTTCAATTAGAAGTGAGATGCACCGCAGTGTGTGAGATGTCGGTCAATATGTGAACTAATGCGACGAATTAACTTAAAAAGTGCTATAATATGATTAATTCAATCTGTCGAACGCAGTAATAAAAATGTGACCAAGAAGGGACGACTACCAGCTTTATTCGCCTGAGCCATAAGTGCGAATAAAACAGGTAATCGTCCCTTCTCGGTCACATTTTTTTTACTGCGTTCGACAGTTTGAATTGATCATACTATAGTTCACATATAGGACAACAAAATTGTTTAGGCATCAGCAAAATAAATCTATTTTTCGGCACCATTTAGGAATTACGTGTACCTACCTATGGATTTTGTGATCACATTAAACCAGCGCACGATAATTTACAAGCCAAATGGAAAGTTCATTCTTCGCTGTATACCTATCTGTTGAGATACCTAACTATAGGTACTCGTAGTTGCAGTTATATCAATATAGTGAATTTTGGTGACGTTTAAATGTAGGCACTTAGGCAGTGTGATGAAACTTCTGTGACATAACTTACGAGTATTATCGACACTCACGCCATTTACTAAGGTCTATACAAAATGTGGAGGTGATGCTTCAACAACGAAATTATTTTCTTTAATTGATTTCCTATGTGTAAACCGTGTGAACTACAAATGGTTTGTGCGATGAAAATATTTAGAAATCATTAATATTGTCTAATTAGGCAAATACCAACTCAAATACCTATGATATGAATTATATCTCTTCACCAACTTCCTTATGCGTGCAAACATGCATATTATGATATTCAGTTGTAGATTTTTAGTAAAAGTTATAAGTATTGAGTATTTTGGTATATAATGGATAGCAAATAGATAATTATATTTTGAGGTAGTATCAGTTACTCATTAAAAATCAAGTTACTAGATTAATAGATAAAGGTCGGCTGAATCGACATGGGCACTGCCTTTTATTTGATGCTATATACAATCGAAGTTCGAATCTCGATGTACCATATATACTCGTACATCTATACCTATACTATTCATTTCCTAAATCTGAAAAGTGTGCCTTAAAACGTTTCAGTTTGTAGTTATTCATGTTGATGTTTTTTTTACCTACTTAACGTATCTACCTACAATCAGAATAGCAATGAACGTTTGTTCTCGTCCTGACGACATTTTTTACTTCATACTCAACTTCATCCTAGGCAGTTATTTAAATCTTCTTCCCGTATCAATATCTCATTTCATATTTTTTAAATGTGTTAAAATAAATAAGTCCACGGCTCATTAATAATAACGACTAGGGTTCAGTGTTCAGAACGAAAGTGAACTTTGTTAAAAACTTGCATATTGTTATTTTAAGGATTTGATCTTTCTACATTTCAACGCTGTTGGCATAAAATAAACTCATTTATATCCATCTGCTTAAAATCATGGGATTGACAACAATTTAATACGAGATAGTTTAATGGTGAGGCTCGCCACCCACCACGGCGGTGATGGCGCGAAGAGGAAAACGGAGTGCCGGATAGGTGTGTGGAATGTAAGGGGAAGGATGATAAAAAAAATGAATGAGGTGACGGATGTGATGAAGGAAAAATGTTTGGATGTGGTATGCTTGAGTGAAACAAAGATGAAAAATCATGGAGATAAAGAGATTAACGGAAAGCTTGTGCTGTGGTCAGGAGTGCCGAAATCACAGCAGGCGTGCCAGGGTGTAGGGGCAGTGCTTTCGGAAAGAATGAGAGAATGTATGAAGACGTATAAGTGTGTAAGTCCCAGACTCCTCTGGATACGTTTTAAGGTGGGCCTAACTAGGCTGTTCCTCATTGTGGGGTACGGGCCCGGGAACGATGCCTTAGACACGGAAAAGGATGAGTTCTGGGATGCTGTGAGAGAGGTAGCCAATGAAAAGACAGAAAATGAAAGGATTATTCTGGCAGGTGATTTGAATGGCTGGGTAGGTGTTAGGAGATTAAACTTTGAGAGGGTGCTGGGAGCGCATGGTGACGCAAGAGTGAATGACAATGGCAAGCGGTTGTTAGAAGTATGTTCGGAGTTGGATCTCTTTGTGTCTAACACGTTTTTTGCACATAAGAAGATTCACCTGTATACGTGGGAAAGAAAGAGCAAAGGTCGAAAGATTGAACGGTCGATGATAGATTTTGTGTGTGTGGACTCGTGTCTTCGGAAGGCTACCATAGATACTCGGGTGTTTCGAGGCGCCGAGCTGGAGACTGATCACTTCCTTGTAGTGTCAAGGATTGATCTGTTCTCTGGATGGCGGTCGAAGACACAAAAGTGTGAGCCCTCCAGGAGAATCAGAGTCGAAAAACTGAGTGATGCGAATGTGAGAGATGAGTTTGAAAGGAGGGTGGATGATAGGTTGAAAGTGTACAATGAAAGTGAGAAGACTGTAGATGAACGGTGGAGTATGTTGAAAGGGGTGTTGGTAGAGAGTGCAAAAGAATCATGCGGTGAGGCGGTGATAGGGAAAAAGAAAGGTGATGCCTGGTGGGATGATGAGGTGAAAGATGTTGTGTTAAAGAAGAAGAATGCATGGAAGAATGTCGTGAGTACGAAGGGTACGGATGACATACGAAGAGGAAGGATGGTTGAAACATACAAGGATTGTAAGAAGGAGGTAAGAGATATCGTACGTAGGAAAAAAGTTATGCTCGAAGAGCAAGAATGTGAGAAATTGTCGGCGAGTGCGGAAGGAAATTTGAAGTTATTTTGGAAGGAAGTGAAAAAGAAAAGGTCTGGATGCGAGACGAATGGTATGAACTGTATTAAAGACAAGAGCGGCAACTTGGTGATGAATGGTGAAGAGGTGGTTGAAAGATGGAAGGAATACTTTGAAGAGTTGTTTGAAAGTAATGCCGGTATGAACCAGACTAGCGGAGCAGCGAATTTAGTTGTAAGTGAGGATGGTAGCGATGAAATTAGTATGAGCGAGATTGGGAATGCGCTAAAAAAGGCAAAGAATGGTAAGGCTGCAGGATATGACTGTGTAGCGACGGAATTTATCAGGCACGGTGGTCCGAGTGCCCTCAAGTGGTGCTGGGAGCTTTTCAACCTGTGTTGGAGGGATGGCTACACTCCGGAAGACTGGAGGAGGGCTGTCATATGTCCTCTATATAAAGGGAAAGGCCCAAAGATGGAATGTGGTAGTTACCGGGCCATCAGCCTGTTGAGTTCTGTGGGCAAACTGTACGCGAAAGTATTGATTGAAAGAGTGAGAAAGATTACGGAATGTAAGGTATGGGATGCTCAAGGTGCATTTCTTAGTGGAAGAGGGTGCGCCGATCAGATCTTCTCCCTGCGAATGGTCTCGGAGAAATTTTTGGATAAACACCAGAAGTTGTTCTGTGCGTTCGTAGATCTGGAGAAAGCATATGATCGCGTGGATCGTGAAAGAATGTGGCGTGTATTGTCGGACTACGGGGTGGGCAGCCAATTGGTTCGTGCACTTGCATCGCTGTATACGGAGAGCTCTGCGTGTGTCAGGGTGAACGGTGCGTTCTCACGGTGGTTTACCCTCACAAAAGGAGTAAAACAAGGCTGTGTCATGTCTCCTTGGTTGTTCAATCTGTTCTTCGACAACTGTATGCGTCCGTTGAAAGAAATGGATGTTGGTGTGGACCTGAATGGAGTGAGGGTATGTGCGTTGATGTTTGCGGACGATTTGGTACTAATGGCTGAAAGCGAAAGTGAGTTACAGGAAATTATATCCTGTGTGCATGGTAGCTGCGAAAGAAATGGGATGAGGATGAATGTCAACAAGACGAAAGTAATGGTATTTGAAAGAGATGAGATAAGGACGAACTGTGCGATTAAAGTTGGTAATGAATGCTTGGAGCAAGTCGATGAGTATGTGTATCTGGGAAGCTTGTTTACAAAAGATGGTCGGTGTGAAAGTGACATTGAAAGAAGAAAGTTAGCAGGTACCAGGGTGAATGGGGCAATTGGGCCAATAATGAAAAGTCGCAACGTATCGACAAAGGCAAAGTTGTTGGTGCACAACGCCATCCTGGTACCAACACTGATGTATGCAAGTGAGACATGGACATGGCTGAAGAAGGATGAATCAAGTATAAATGCGGTCGAGATGAGATCGTTGAGAAGAATGTGTGGAAAAACATTGAGAGATAGAATAAGGAACGAAATGATTAGAGAGTTGAGTGAATGTAAAAAGGATGTTGTGAATAAAATGAAAGTGAACAAGTTGAGATGGTTGGGTCATGTGGAGAGAATGAACGATGAAAGAATGACGAAGAAAATTTACCTGGGTGAAAGAGGAGGTGTAAGGAAACGCGGCCGTCCAAGAACCACATGGCTGGACCATGTTGACCAGATACTCAAGGACGGACGTGTTTTGAGTAAAAGTAACCGGAGAGTATGTATGAGGAATTGCATGAATGTGACGGAAGCCCGAAGTGTGTGTCAGGATAGGAAAGTCTGGCGATCCGTTCTCTCTGCCTACCCCGCAAGGGAGGTGGCGTGAGGGTATAGAATAGAATAGTTTAAATAAATAATAAGACTAAATTAAAAATAAACCATGTTTTATACAGTATTTATTGTATCTAATACGACGTATCTATTCGGTAATATGGACGAGTTTTTTGCTGGTTTATTTTCTGAATTTGTTGAACTGTAAGGGTGTTGCAACAACTGTCTTATTTGTGCTCTTGTGATGAAATAAACAAACAAATTAATGTGCTATTACAATAATTTTATTTATAAGATATAAGGTAGCAAATACAGTCTCAGTACTGGAATAAGTATAAATGAAACAATTTTCCATTTGTCACAGTCCTTTGACATTTGAACACAAAAAATAACAACTACCTATTATATATAGTCACAGTTCAAAAGCACAGATAGGCAGAAAGTGTGAAAGAGCAAATGCCTATGTATACTTGTAACTTTTTTAAATAGGTATGAACCTACAAGGCGCGAAGCTACCGAAGAACACGATTCCCATCGAGTTACCTTTTGGAAAAAATGATAAGTGTAATAGTGTCTAATCTGACGTAATCCCATAAGAAATGTTAGCCCCGGCTTCCCTTCATTGAGTTCTCGATCTCTGATGTCATTCGAATGCAGCTGAAAAAAAATGGGTGTCGGTAATTTGATAACGGGGTCTCACATTATAGGTTATACCAGTGTGGAACTTTCCTCTAAAGTCTAAACTACTATGCAGCGACTACTAGGGTGTTCCGTGTAGAATAAGGTGGCCACAGATGAGGCGGAACGTGTTGGTTTCAGTTTACAGACCACCCACTATATTCACACATTTAACTACCACTTACTACCTACTATATTCACTCACGTCAAATTTTATATTTTGTGGAAGTCCGCCACTTACACGAGGATATTAAATTGAAAACAAATATGCGTAGGTAAATATAAAGACACAAATAATTTTGACACCAGCACCCGTCCGAGTTGCTGATCCAATTTGTTGGCTGGCAAACATGGCTGGCAAAAGTGTATTCAACTTCGAAAGGATTATATCTTAAAATAATAAAAAGACCCAATCGTACTACAATACATTTTTCATCTTTCACATACTTGTGAAAAACAGGCGCAACCTAAATTTTAATATCACAGCATTTCAATACAAATTGTATGAAAAGTTACATTTTAAAGACTTTTGTCCCTGTAATTTTTTGTAATAACTCAAAAACTATTAGTCGTGCAAAAATAAAAATTGGCTCATTTTATAGCTAAAACTATAGCAATTATTTCATTCTTTAGCCATTTTCTTGTAGCACTTATGAATTTTCAACAATATGAGCATGTATAATATTTTTTTGTTCTCAACAAAAAATTACGTGACTTTCATCGGCTATTGCGGGTAAATTACTAGTCCTATCAAAAAATATGTCAAACCCATTTTGTAGAGAATTTATTAAGGGCTATTTTCGTCGTTATCAGTTTTCTTCCATCTCTTACTGTTTTTCGATAAATTGAGGAAAACCACATAGGGGGACCTATTCGGGGGGGCAGGGGGGTGACGCGTCAGGGGGAGGAGGGGGGAGACCAGATATTCTGAAACACCCCAACCTAAGGTATCATACTGCATAGAGTCCAATCTGTTATTAATTTTGCCGACTTCCCCATACATCGATTCCTAGGATGACTGAGCTATCTGGTAATTCAAAGGTTTTGTAAGCTTATTTCAAGAATTTACAAATTTGACATCGCTACAAAATACAGTTCGTTAATTTATTATGAAGTAATGAAATATGCCTTTCCAGAAGGTGACTCGTGAAAATTTGAAGTTATTTCAAACGGTAAACTGGGTATGTGTAAAAAAAATGACACGTTTATTTGAACAAAACATACCAACTGAAAGAATCAAACAGGATCCAACTAATTTACATATGAAATGATTCGTACACAATATTGCTAATACTTTTATATGTAGATTGGTTACTGCTTTGTGACATGGACATCCCTCCTTATCACGACATAATGTGTTTAGTATCTAGATGTGTGTTTACTTTTCCAAAATGGTTGATATTTATTTAGCATATTCGTGTAACGATGTTGCATATTATATTAATGGTAGGCAGTGGTGGCACGTCCCATTGTCCTGCAGGCAGTTTACATGTCATCCCCTAACTAAAATATTTTAATGTACATTGAATACTCATGTGTTATTTTATTACAATCCGGTTTTATATTAATAATAATAAAATATCATTTAAATTATGAATTATAAAATGATTTTCTGTTTTTGTATTTACCCATCAACTCGTGGTTTCAGTAGACGTGGTTAGAATAGGACGAGAGTGGATGAAATAGAATCAAGAACGTCGGCCAATTATTCCGGACTGCGTCAGGCATCAAAGATTATTTCTTCATAGTCTTCGCCAACGTCAGAGGGACCTGATACTACACGAAGAGAAGAATAAGTAATTAATGTGGCGGAGATGAGGTTATTGAGAAGAATGTGTGGAAAACGCTAAGAGACAAATTAAGATAATAAGAGGTAAGCAATTAGAGAGATCAATGGACGATGGATGAATATTGTGACTCGGATTAAAGTGAACAAGTATTTATATGGTTTGGTTATGTAGCAGGCGCGAAGCTACCTAAGAACACGATTCCTATCGAGTTACCTTTTGGAAAAAATGATAGGTATAATAGTGTCTAATCTGACGTAATCCCATGAGAAATGTTAGCCCCGACTTCCCTTCTGCAAAAACCACCCTTCGCCACTGGCATGTAGAGAGAATGTGTGAGGATTGAGTGACAAGGAAATATATGTACCTTCTTATGTAGATCTGAAGTATAAGGTGTGAGGAAGCGTGGTCGTCCAAGAGTCACCTGGAGTGAACGCATTGGTTAGATACTCAAGGACGGATGCGTGTTCAGTACGAGAAATTGGGAGATGTATCTAGGTATGTACTAGGTATATTTTTGTAAAATATCAGTACATAACATCAATGTGAGTACGTACAGGTAGGTATGGTGAATGAAGTAGTAGTAATCAACTTGTAGCTTTTTTAAAGTCCTTCTTTGAAAGCACTAGCCAGGTGGGTGAAATCAGTTCTGTCGCAGTATGAGTTTTATGATCTTAAACAAGTTGTAAATCACTGACTTTTTATACGTTCATGTTCATATACTCGTATAGTTCCAACAATCATTGCTAAATTTCGTTAGTTTAGTGTTGCAACGACCAATGTTGTAAAATATATAATAGATATTTGTCCTCGCTTAACTTTAATCCCTTCTACTAAACTTCGTAACTGATATTAATCAACAATTTCTCCAATACTTTTAGATAAATTTTATACATAATTCAGAATTAGAAAAATTATATGCGGAGCAAATCGACGTTATGTCTCAATTCCAAGTTTTTTTTTAAGTAGTACACCTGACTCTATATCAGCTGTCTAGCATTATCCTTTCCTTAGGGAACTTTTCGCCAGAGTGATCGCTGACGTCGGGGGGGGCTGATACGGCACATCAAGAAGGAGAAGATTATCCTTTCAGGTAAATATTGAGTACATATCTCTTAAAATAAATAAAAGTAAAAGTAATTTAAAAAAATAAACGAATCCGAGTATACCCTACGGCCTATACATGACCTCTCATGGTCTTAGTCCTGACTCCTTGCTTGGGTCTTTCCAGTGCAATACGATGTACCAATAATTTATTCTAAATCATTGTTTATCTAAAGTAAGACTAAAACTGCTCCTGTCATATTTTCAAGACCAATATGGTATTATGGTCTAAGACATTTGTCTTGCATTGTCATGCTGCAAATAAAATAGATCGCGAAATCCATGTTCTCTCCTTATTAAAATGTTGAATAAATTTAGTTACGCAGTTGTATGACCAAGCCATCAAATTCTCATCAGGAGCACAATAAGATGGAGCAGACGCCCAAATATTCAAACAACATCACATTTTAAATTTTGTTACAATTGTTGTTATCATTCCAGAACCAGACCATAAGACATCGTAAAGAATTACACAATACCAAACGAATAATAATAAATGGAGCCTACTGTGCTGTTTACAAAATACTCTAGGTATACCATTATATCTGATACAAATGGAAAACTAATCTATAAGTATTCAAAAACTGCATCAAATAAAATAATTATAAAATCTCTACAGGATCAACTCTGATCAATCCATGGAATTATAGCAAATATCCTACAATAAAATTGAAATCAAACTAAACAAAGGGATATTCTTACTGCAATTAAATACAGATCAGCTATTCATATACGTTGTTTTTAAATGTTAGTACAATGCGAGCATTCTCTTGTACTCTCTATTAGAAAAATATAGGTAAATAATGTTCTTTTTGCTAGAAAAAATAAAACTACAAATCTGTTGTAAAAAACATAAACTTTTTCCATGATTATTAAATGATATCTATTATCCTATACCTGTAAATTATAATATTATATCGATGGTCTTTGTAAAAAATATTCCTCATAAATTAGTGTATATACTTGTAGTGTCTAACGTGTCTAACTCCAGTTTTTCTTATATTTTGATACAACATTTTCTATTCCATCTACTAAAAATGAAGAGAAATGAGTCAATAGGTATTACAAAGAATAGTCAAGGACTTTTGTTAGAGAAACACGATATTAAAAACTTATTATATGCTCCTGTTAAACTTATCAACTGTATAGGATTTTAAAGTAACGTGGATAATTCAAAGAACGATGATAATAGGATAATACATTGCAACAATACTTTAAGTGAAGAGGGGCAAAAAGGTAATAATTTATTGCGAAGGTGTGTGGTGGTTGGATAATATTTATTGCAGCTTTATTGGGAGGGACGTACTACACGGGGTGGAACCACACAGAGCTGTTGTGAGTCTCATTTACAAGAGAAGCCCCTTCAGATGTCGACGGGGGGCAAGCACTGTCATAATCAGTGAAAACACCTACCTGGTTATAGGAATATGTACTTCCATTCTATTCTGTTTTACAGATATCCACTCGAGTCTACAAACTATGTGAATTAGATATAAGTGTTGATTAAAAATTGATCAAATCGGTTTTTTTTATGAATCTGAAACCCAAATACACCCTTGTACACTTAACAGTAAGCATGAAAAGCTTCTGTCATGAAGTGAAGTACATATAGGTCGGCATCGGGGATCGCACCCGCGCCCACTGGATAAACAGTCGAATGCGTTACTAACCAGGCTACCGACCACCTCGGTTTTTAATAAATAATCGTCAAGAACTTACGACAATATCATTTTCTATCTAACATCTCTAGTATCCTGTATCACTTTGTCTGATGATCTGTTTCAGAACAAAGTAGACATACTCTTAAAATTGTGAAATTCTTTGTACCTTCTTCCAACTGTTAGATCCATAAAATCAGCTTTTCATTTTAGTTACTTAAGCAACCAATAAGATCATTTAGCTCTTTCTTTTGAATAGTTATTGTTACCCGATTCGGTCGATCGAGTGTTGAGATTTTATAATGATAGGCTACGATTAGCCGTTTAATTGATTGTAATAGATATCCTTATTTTCTGGTTGTTTTCGTTAAGTATAGGAAGTAAATTGATCGAAATATCACATTTTTTACTAAAATCTAAAATCTGACTCGTTGAGGTGGTCGATAGCCTGGTTGGTAACGCGCTCGACTGTTAATCCAGTGGGCGCGGGTTCAATCCCCGACTTAATTCCACTTCACAACACAAGTGTGCAAAGATGTGTTTGGTTTATTTCGATATACCCAGATTCATTTAAAAAAAAAATATATAGGAAGTGAAAATATTTGAAAACAAACCACACGATAGTATTATATTACTTCATTGATACAGATACATAATAGATTCCGTCACACCATCGATTTTCTGCTAATAAATTTCCAGGTGTTATGCTCTGTGACTTTGTATAGAATATTAGATATTGTATTGTATGGAACCAATGTGTATTGTTTGTGATGTTTTGTGTTTAAACAGTTTAGTTGTTGCAATATTTACCCTCCAACATAATAGGATGATACCCTTAAATTGTTTTGAATAGCCCTTTTCAAATAGCATGTGTAAACAGCAACATCTCTACAATATATAAAAAATACATTTAATCAATATGTCCCACGATAAATACTAAAGGCGATATGACTTATCTGGAATTGTGATAAGTTCGCCCTAGTGGACAGTTTTATATAATTTGTCTTATTACGTGATTAGGTACATTATTGTAGACATAGAATAGTTGTAACATTGTGTGTATCGTTCACTTGATGTGTAAATAAATAAATAAATAAGAATGGTTGGCGCAGTTAGTTGGAGTGTTAGTCTTCCAACGAATCCCGACGCTGTCGATGTATTCTACATTTCACAACACAAGCTTTTGGCTTACTATGAAGTGCATATAGGAAAGCATTGGTTTTGTGCACGCAGAAGCCCAGATCCTATACGCAATATCACTAGGTTCAAATCTTTGTAAGTACCATTATTAAAGTATATCGTTATAAGACAAATTAAATATACACATACTACTCTCTAGGTAAGTATCAGTGGTGGAGGATCCTAAGAATACGATTCCCATCGAGTTACATTTTCAATTTTGGATGGTAAAATAATAGGTCTAATCTGACAATACAATATTTTAATATTTGCTGCAAATTGTGATGCCCATAATTTGGAGCATAAAAATATGGCGAGAAAATAAAAGTATAAAAATTTGCATCACAAGGCACCCCCTTCTACGAACTGTACTCATAGTTCCTACTTCCACTATACCTATTAGACATGTGCGCCGGCTGCAAAAAAGTCGGCGGCGGCGCCCATGTCTAAAATTGCCGGCGGCGGCGCCACGCCGGCGGCGTGGATCCAAAGTGGGGGGGAGCATTGGATTTTTTTGCAATATTGTTTTAAATGATTAAATACGTATATGTGAAAAGGATAATGATAAAATCGATTTATTTATTTTGAAAAACTATGATTATTTCAATAATAAAGTGAAATAAAAGCTCATATTTGAAAAGTAATGGAAAAATTCATTATTGCTTTTTCATAGTACTGGAGGGCAGGTCAAAAAAAAACAAATCCATAAAGTCAAACGCGTCAGAATGAGCCTAACTATGGGCAGTAGTTCAGTCGAACAGGTTTCTCATTTGGCAATATTTGGGCTGTTAACTTAACGGTGAGTGGAATTCAAACTCTGAAATAAAGTCCAGAATTGCGATGACGAGGTCGACCTTCCACAAAATGCAAAATTCATATGTAACCAAGAACTACGGTTCAGCATAAACTGTAAAAACATATGTGTTATATGTGCTGTTGCTTGGAATGGAAGGGTAATTTAATAAAATTATCTAATTTAAGTTTTGAGGTGGTCGGTAGCCTGGTTGGTAACGCGCTCGACTGTTAATCCAGTGGGCGCGGGTTCAATCCCCGACTTACTCCACAACACAAGATTTTAGCTTTCTCTGAAGTGTACAAAGATTATGTGGGTTTATTTCGATAAACCCAGATTCATTTTATATAAAAAAAAACTTATTTTGGTTGTTATTTTAGGTGTAAAAATAAGGAAAATAAATAAATAAAGATATATTGTGGTGTTTTTAGTCGAAAGGTGCATAAATTAATAATGACATCAACCAAAATACGTAATGATTACCGGTGGAAACATAAATTACAATTTGAGAGTAGTCTGTAATCACAGTCCGAGAAACCACGTTAGGGGATAGTAAATTATTATTTTTTATTAAAATGCAGCCTTGGGTGAGCGAAATAATTGGATTTTAACGTCAAAATATCTAATATCAAAATATAATCACATTTTGACACTTTGAAGATCGTAAACGTAAAAATTACCAAATGAATATCGTTTTTTGTCAAGAGAAGAGGAGTCTTAATTATTTCTACAGTACTTATTGTATTAAAATAAATTAAATATAGCATCTCTCTCTCCTGTCGATTGCACCTGTTATCTGGAGAATAGCGAATCTAGTCAAGTGGAATGAAAATAATTTCGATTAGGTACTTCGATAAAATCAAAGGTTAAACTAATGAAAAGATAGAACGGTTGACCGAAAAGACGAAAGGCCGCATATTTTGGTCAGATATTCCTGAAAGAAAAATATAGCCTTCTAATAATGCCTCCATCCCATCCTATTTCTTGTTTTAGAATCAAATAAATAAGGTACAGAAAATTCCCCGATTTTTTTTTATTCCAAACTAAATGAACGAAATATGTGAGACGTAGGAGTGGGTTAACAATGCATTAGTTATTATTCGACATCTTATATAATTACTGAATCCTAGCGTCGCCACAGCTGAATGCTTCATTTTTTTTTACCTGGAAAAGTACTTACTTCGATTTCTGTCTCAAAAAACACAGGATAAATATTTTTGGTCACGCAGTTCCCACGCCGCCGGCGTGAGCGTTTTGCCGGCGGCGGCGCGCCGACCATGATTAGCGGCGGCGCGCCGGCGCGGCGCTCATGTCTAATACCTATATACCCATGACTGTATGTGTGATTCCAAATAGTCTTTCCACTGTTCACTGTTCAGTTATTGTTGCTGTCAGTGTGACTATTCATACATTACCAAATGTATATTGTATGTATAATGTGGATAGGTGAGTATATCGGATCACCACTCACAACTCAGTAGGAAAGTGGTCTTGTAACCGATATCCGGATTAGAAGTAAAACGTTCAGCATCTCATCAGAAATTGACAACAGTTTAAATTTTAAAACCTATGTTTCCCCTCTAGATACAGAAAGCACGGTTTCGGTGGAGAGATCCAATTCAAAATATACTGAACTGAGATACATTTTTCAGGCTTTCGGATATTGAATGATTTCACTTCAATCGACTAAGAGAAAAAATCTACCTAGTACCTGGTTGACTGTAAGATATTGCTTTTGCAATAAGTCCGCCTTTTGGCACACTGCATTGTCTTGTTTTTGTTGTTATGTTACATATATTTACTGGCCAATAAAGTTTTATTTATTTATTTACCTACCAATGGCGAAGGGTGGATTTCTATAGAAGGGAAGCCGGGGCTAACATTTCTTCTAGGATTACGTCAAATTAGACACTATTATACCTATCATTTTATCCAAAAGGTAACTCGATGGGAATCGTGTTCTTAGGTACCTTCGCGCCTGGCTACCTACCCAGAATATCAAATCACTCAGTTTAAAAGTCTTGATGAGAGATATTTTCTGGTATATAACTATTATTTCATTTACCGCAACAAAAAATACTCACAGAAAAATCTTGAACAATGCTTACTAAAATACGAAGGAACCTACCGATTGAAAAATGTGGGAGTAATTTTAAAAACTTTCACATGATTACCAACCAAACGATTATTTTTCTTTGCGTAGTAGGTACCTAACTTTACAGTGTCTTTTTCTTAAACGAAGAGACACGCCAGAGTGGACGGCTACAAGCTGAAGAAGATGTCGATGACCCGCTAATTTCTCTTGTATACCCTTCCAATCATAGACATTTTATCTATGGACCGCCAGCCTGAACATTTGAAGGGTGGAAACATCGCATCAGCTGATCGTTGGCAGAAGCTTTTTGGCGTTGTTTAACTCAAGTTTAACTCAGCATTATTGTAAGTTGATGTGAAGTAAGGGTTATTTTTGGTAAAGAGAAAATATATGGGAAGATAATTATCGGTTGTAGTGATAAAATTCAAATTTGACAACTTTCTTGCCAACGGTCACGTAACCCTTCCAGTACAAACGATGTTTCCACCCTAATTTGTTCCTGTGCTCAGGCTAACAGTCCATAAAGATAATATGTCTATGACCCTTCCAATGCAAGTCCAGTCGAAGCCTGCGATAGTATAGTACAAGCCTACATCCTCGAATTGAACTATGATTGGTGACGTCACCTTGTATCGGTGACAAACACTTGAACTACGGAATATTTTTTCCCATACAATTTTGATGGCGTAATCATCGTCTAATGTCAGTTGGGCATGGCCTCTATGAACAATATGGCGTCGGCCTCGGTCCAGTGCATAAAACAAAAATGTTGTCTATTCATGCAACAGTATGTGTATTGTACACCAATCACTTAAAGGATTTGGTATCATTTTGTGATGCGATTTTAGACGGTTGGGTGAGTCTTAAGTGGATTTAGTTGTGTATTACAAGACACAGGAATGTCATTTGCCTTCTTAAATAATAATATGTATAATAGATAATCTGTGTGGTGTTCAGAGTGACACCTTTTGTCAACCATGTCTAATTATGCTTTGACACCTTTGAGGTGTTCCATACTTGGAAGATAAAGAAGGTGGATTCTGAATGCTTATACAATTTACACACATAGACCTCATAATATGTTCAAGGTATACTCGTATGTAGAATTCATGTAGTCTGAGAAAAGTTACAAAAATTATTTAAATGTCTAAGTAAAGAAATGTCAAATTCTGACTCCAAGACCCCATAACCTCTGTTCAATTGCTTGTATGAAATCAAAAGACAGAGCAAAGGTGCAAATAATTTCGATGTGGTCGCTAACTGGGTTGGTAGCCAGAAGCCGACATACTCCACTTCCAACAAAATATTCTACATAGTTTTGAAGTGTAAAAAGGTAAAAAGATCCTTTTTTGACAAACAGCTGATTAGATTTCATTATGAGGAGCCTTACATTAGGTTTTCTCGTATGTTTGTTGTATAGAAGAACGATTTTCTCATTATGTCATACTTGACTAATTTGATTTCTATGTGTATAGAGAAATTGAGGCTACTATTTTTACAGATTCAGGTTCTTTTTTTTTAATTCACTGCCTGAGTCTTCCAGTAAAAAATATTTGACTCATTTAAGGATTAAAGTAGACGACAAAGGTGTTGTGTTCAGTAGATAGGTCTCTTAGGTAATATTATAATCTGAAGTAACTACATTCTACATTGTTAAATATCTTAAGCAAAACTGTTTGAAAATGATTTTTTATCGATGTCATTTGTTGTGTGGACCAGGTGGACCTCCCTCTGTGCCGCGCGCTCCTCGGGGACTCGACTATTTATCAAATCAAATATTATAATAATTATTATATTATAATAATATTTACCCAGCACACTGCACACTGCTCCAAGCCCAGGCGATTTATCAACTCGCCTCTCAGGATGAAGCATGAGGAATGCTGCACTCCAGGTACCTCTACCTACCGTAGAAGTGTGTGGACACGTCCAGTCATACCATCGTTTATTCAAAATACATACTTAAGTAATGCATAAAATCACTTTCAATTTTGCATTACGGTGACCACCCCACGTTCCTGATAGGAACTTTGAAGGGTGATGTACCTGTAAAGCACTGTAGGAATTTCTATTGTCGCTTCTCTTTTAGGAGTAGGCATATTGAAATTTCAAAAATTTCTCAAAACGGGAGACCATAGATCTCGACAATCGTTACTAAATTAATATGCTCTGGAAAAAAATAGTATAGTAGATACATTAAACGTTTATCTAGGGAGCAACCGTAAAAGATATATTATATCTTGTAAAGATCTTTTAAAAAAAATGTGAAAAACACCTCTTATCTTTTTTCTGAAAGACGGAAACGAGTTTCCGCGGAGTTTTTTTTTTGATATCTACGAGATATGCATTAAAATCTAGGAATGACCATAAAAGTTTTTTGATTGAAGCGAAATTAACCCCAAAAATGGCAAATACCTACGCTATTTTTACGATTTTATAATGGGATTGTTCATGCGATTTTGAACCTAAATGCCGTGGGAAATGACTGTGACGTCATCGTTGAGTCGCGAACTTTAAATGTTAAAAAAAAACATAATATGGAAATCGTAAGGTTTTGCCATTCAGAACACAGTACCTAAATGCAAAAATTACAGCCGTCGGGAAAGCTGCGGAGTTCGTATCTACTATCTTACATTCCCTATTCATAAAATCATAACACATATGTAGGTATCGCATCGTTTATCTGACGGTGTCAGGCGAATAACGAAAATCAAAAGGGAGGCCTATGTCCAGCATTGGAATTAAAACGGCTGAGAAAGAAAGAAGAGCATTCCGCTAACTGAATAAGCTTGCTGAACATGTTGACATGTTTGGTGTCACTTACTCAATGTTCATCGCGCATGTTGATGTGTATTTGTAGACTTTCTACCTTTTTTGTTGATGTTTTGAATATTGTTATTGGAATACTCTTTTTCTGTACATAGCTCAGCGCAAACTGTTACGTTGAGCTGTGTTATATTGCAATGAAATAAAATAAATAAATAAATTTAATATAGTGGTAGGTATATCCAAGGGTAGGTAGATAGACAACAATGTTATAAAATAAAATATTCTGTAAGGAATTTCATAACAGAACAATTAAAAATTAAAATAACAATGATAATATTTTGTCCCTAATTAAGAGAAGTAATTCTCAACTCAAGTTAACGCATAAAATATCATAAAGAATTTAACCAAAACAAAAAAGATTCTCAACTGTTGGATTTTTTATTAGAGAAAAAACACGTTAGTTGTGATCGGTTGAAATCCGACATTTTTAAAAAATACCTACGTTGACTCATCCGCTCATAAAATGTGTTTAATTAAATTGTGAGTAACAACATCGAATTGAAAAGGTTTTTTGTGTTTGATTGTTTAGTGGTTTTTCGCGAAATTTTAATTAACTGTCTTTTTGAAGATTTTATACGATACCTCTAAAACATTCACTATTTTTTGTCATATTAAAATGAACATTTTAAACAATTTGCTAGATTTTTTCCATCAAAGTCTAATTATTTTGTACGGACAGTTGACTGACAACATTGTTATCTTTGTGAGATAATAAGTACGAATTACTTATTATTTTCACAGTCCAGTTTCTTTTGCTCAAAATACGCAGTAAAACATATATAAAAAAACAATGTACCTTCACAAATATTGCCGTATTATTTCATACCTAGCAATAAGATATAGTGATTTGCAAAACGTATAACAGTATGTTCATTTTGTCAATACATATTTTGCCATGTTATTTTTAGTTCTATTTTTAATGTTGAGTATTTTGAACGAAGGTTATTGATGGAAGTTTATTATGAATAGCATTAAAATGAAAAGCAATGTTTATTTTCTTCCACGGACTTTGAATTCATTGGTCCTTCGTCAGGTCAATATAAAGTATTGTTTGGCCTGACCAAGAGCACCAGTCGCCATTTAATAAATTCAAAGTCCGAGGAAGACACTAAAAATTGCTTTTCATTTTCATTTTAATTCTAGCTCTATTTCTATTTTTATTAACTATTATAACACATTGAAGTACAATTTTCTTACTGATTTCCTTGAACGGTTCTGTCTAATTCATATAAAAATGAAAAAAAAAAGCATTACACTTTCAGATATATTTATCGGATTATGGCATATCTACTTTAATTTGCTATTCTCAATGGTTTTATGCTTTTAATACCATCCGTTCGTATGGATGAATAAATCTAATCTCAAAGTGAAAAATTTACCGTGAAATGGAATGATAAATCTTAGTTTAATAACTTACCTGTAACAAGGCAACAGTTGGTCTATAGGTAGTAACTTCATATAATAGCTGAATCTATGATACGAATTATTACATCTTATAAATATTGTATAATTTATTTTAAAATAATTATCATATGAATTTGTAAAATATGAATAGCATTTATAATTTAATTATTTCATTCTTGTTCCAGTCCATCAAAATCAAGTTTAAGATATAATTTACGTTAAGAGTAGGTACCTATGCATATACCGACATTTAAAAAATTTCTCAAAACGGGAGACCTTATATCTCGACAACCGTTTCTAAATATGCTTTGGAACAAAATAGGGTAGATGCATTGAAAATTTATCTGGGGAATAACCGTAAAAGATTTTTTATATCATGTATAGATTTCTTGAAAAAAAATATTAAAAACACCTCTGTTTTTTTTTTCGTAAGACGGAAACTTGTTTCCCGAAAGTCGCGGAGTAATTTTTTTTTGTGCTGATAATATGCATTAAAATCTAGGGAATAACAGTAAAAGTTTTTTGATATACGCAAAATTAACCCCAAAAAATGGAAAAAACGCTATTTTTACAATTTTATCGTGTGATTGTTCACGCGATTTTGAACCTTAATGCCGTGGGAAATGTCTGTGACGTCATTCTTGGTGCTAAGCCCTTAATGTAATATTTCTTTTGGACTCATGTCTAGCAGGGGTCCACCGTTGCGTCCATGTTGCATCGAAAACAATGGGGTATCAAAAAGTAAGGTGACAGTTGAAACTTAAATCGGTAGATGTCGCTACTTATTTTACAATATAAGTAGGTACTTCTACATTGTATCAAGGTCCTATATTAATTGTATTATTATATACGCTTATAAATCAACATCATATTATCATGGTTATGGTTATATAAATTAAATATAGGTACACCATACAAATATGTATCTACGTAATTATGTAGAAATGCGTATTGGTAGGTATATGAATATTTTATTTTCCCAATAATGACCTATAACGGACCTATATGTACTTGTTTCAGTTACATAATCTAAATCAGACACGTTGAGGACTTGGGTTTCAGAAAGCCTTGATGTTTTTTATGCTTGCTTTGGAAAAAAGGCTGGGTATTAGTCTAGAAAATTTTATATTTTTCTTACCAGATACCATCAATAAATATATGTATTCACGATTTATTCAAATGTTTAGTTTTATTAAAGTATTCCTAACACTATTTAAGGAGAAGTAAATTCAGAAGGTAGGTCGACCCTCTGCTTCTTCTTCAATCCTCCTCCTGACAATCCATTCCTTCCATCCCCTACACTCGTCTTTGTTTCCAGTTCTGCCGGCTTGTCAGTCTTTATTGTCAGACCACCTTTTGAGAGGTCTTCTGTTTTTTGTTCATCTCCTCTGGAAAATAATGGGTACCCATCTACATAGTACTTCCAGTCTAAAGTCATAAGTCAAGCCCACTGTGCCATTTTAGTTTTAGATCCTACCTACTAGGTACTAATTGTTAACGTTTTTATTTTAAAATTCTCTTGAAGGTGTATACCTGGCAGAAGCGGGTGACAAAATTGTGCGAGGACAGACTGTGGTTGGAGTGGCCAAAGGTCCTGGAAGCTGCAAGTGACAGGGGCCTCTGGCGAAGATATAGTACAGATACTTTGGGCCCCCGACCCAACCAAGGATAGACGGGGAAGAAGATGTATGTATGATTGTGTATTTTTATAGTGTATATGTAGGTGACACCTCCGTGTATATTATATTAGTTTAGTTTGTTTATAATTTATTACATCTCACACAGCAATGACTGACATTTTTGTTAAAGTTGACGCGATAATTCCATAAAATATGATTGTGAGGACATGATGAGGACGAGGGATAAGATCCTGAGGTTTCAGGCATCAGGCCGCTGTCAGACGGGGATTATGGAAGTTCACTGCGGGAAGATACCCTGCACTACCAACTAATATTATATATGAATACATTTTCTTGATGAATTGTTAGGATGACGAAGGATCTCATACAGATCCTTAGTGGAGATAAAATGTAAATGTGTATCTCCATTTAAAGTTTTTAGATTGTAGGAAAATATACGTACCTGCTGCCTGCTGCCATAAATACTAATAGATTCTTTGGGATATCTACCTATAATTATAGTAATTGATATATTTAGAAATATGTAATTTCCATATCGCCAAATGCATCCACATGGATTTTAACAACAAGCTGATATAATAATTGTTGAAGGGTAAGCACCTATTCACTTTTTATTTTTCAGAAATATTTTTAATCCCGTCAGCATTTTTTTAAATAAAATACTGTTAAAATAGAGGTAGGTTTACATCAGGCGTAAAACAGAAGCACAATTTAAAACAACATCAAACCAATGTACCTACAAAAAAAACTGTCGCACCTTTTTCACAAAAAAAATGGAGTGTAAATTCATCTGTTGTTTTCCTTAGAGAAAACTCTACCATAGGGACATCATTATTACATTCTTAGTTTAGTAAAATAATATTTCAGTGGTAGTTTGTTTGGTATACATAATACGTAGATGATAAATATTTTCTATTTATCATATTTGGATACGCCCTTTACCTGACATACAAATATTTATCAAAAGCACTTGACAAATCATGTATAGTGTAATTGTTTCTTAGGTAAATATTGTAAGAAATAATATATTACATTCTTATACTCTTTGTAATGACTTTTCATATTAGATATTCCAGTCTTATAGAAGACATCTCCAACAATAAGTGTTTGAGAACCATTAATCATGAAGCGAGATGAAGAGTCAAATTCAACATGAAGGATTCTCTACATATTTTCTACTTTGTGTTATTTCTAACATAAAAACAAAATTAACATGTAAACATTAAGGTGACCAACCGTCCTCCTTTTGGAAGGACAGTCCTCCTTTTCTAGCCTCTGTCCTCTCTCCAAAAGTGTCCTCCTTTTTTACTTTTGAACATTCTAAAACTAATCTGTTAATCTCAAAACCACACGTTTTTTCATCGGACCATGAATTCAGAATTAACTAGTACTATAATATAAAAATACATTAAAATGCAATTGTTTCCTAAAAAAAAATTACTGCGGCGCTAATCACCTTTACCTTTTATGTATATGTAATTTGGTATGTCTTGCGACAAATATTTCACCTGTGGCGCTATTTTTTTGATACATCCTTTATGGAAAACATTCAAACAAGAAAATTAATCAAGCAACACAGCGGCCTTCTTCACTGTCCCAAAAAAAATTTCGCCCACGGCGCTGTTTACGCATTCTTGTCCTCCTGTTTATTTTTAAAAATATGATCACCTTATAAACATGGAAAGAAAAACGCATGCTTTGTATTTCCATAACACAAATATAAATGAAAAGTTCACAACTACGAGATATCGTATGTCTTCTTTTCTTTTGTAATTATGACACCAGTGTAATAATTATAAATCACCCGCAAACGAGTGATTTATAAGTTATTGCCCACATTTTTTGTGTAAATAAGTGGGTTATCTAATTAATTACTACTTAGGTACGTCCTTTCCGTTCCTTTATTGGAACACAGGAAGGTTACGACGTTTGCTGCCATTCATCAGAAAACACATCAACACTGTTCAATATTACATTCTTTATGCGCACGCCACTCGCTTGGGAAGCGCCGGACCGAGCGGGTGTCCATTAGTAAAAAGACGTGTGGATGGGGCGTTTGTCTTGGCTCGTGTAGGTAACCGACCGTTCACGCCTTTTAACCTATGAGCCAAGCGTGTAGATGAGGCAATATGCCTGGAGATAGCGATAAATGTTGATAAGCTCTCCCTAGTGAACCATTGAACCCGTCAATATCAGTTACAAAGAAGGAAAGGTATGTGGTATGCAAGTTGTGTACAGATGTAATTGGTCTGCTTCGTTAATAATTTTTACCCTTATCTTTGTATTGTTGTATAATATGACTGTATCTGTACCTTGAAATAAATAAAATAAAAATAAAAAATAAACTATATTTTTGATGACGCCGTAGGGATCCCAAAATACTATAAGCAGTAAATATATTATCAATTTCATAAAGTAAAGACCGATTCAAGCAATCGACAATACAGTAGTCGGCCCAGCATATTTACAAAACAAAAATTCAACACTGAAAATCCCAGGAGACATTGAAAAAATCTGAAAGATCAACAAACCGTAACAATTTCAATAAGCTATTTGACGCTTACCAATGATGACTTTCAAAATATTTCCTAAAACTACAATAAGGTACCGTAATTCTTACATTTTGATAAAAAAAAATATAATCTATAGGTAGTAGGGCTCTTTGATATAATGGCGACATTACAGTCCATAATGACAAGTCAATTTTTTGGTATTTCCAACAAGTCTCTGAGGACTTATCAATCAATTCAAATCAATAGTCGGTTGATTTTTGCTTCTAGGTTACACCTATTAATTTTATTTGTTGTTAAAATGGGCCTTCACTGGTTTGCTTTCTGTTTTTGTTGAATTGCTTGATGTGCTGTTATGTACCTAACTGTGTGTACCCATGAGACTAAATAAATAAAAAAATGTATGTATAGGTATCTTGTAGAAATTTGATTTTTTTAATTGAATTGGTAAAGCAGAACCTTATGCCTCAATCACACGCTTATTACCAGACAGCGAGCCGAGCGGGTGTTAAAATAAATAAATAAAAACTTTATTGCATATAAAATTTACACACGAAGGGCGGATTTATTGCCTGTTGCTGCCAATCAACCCAGCACGTTCATGAGTAAAAAGGCGTGTACGGTCGGTTACCTACACGAACCAAGACAAACGTTCCATCCACACGACTTTTTACTCATGAAAACCCACTCAGTCCGACGCTTGGCAAGCGTGTGGCGCCCACATTACAAACTTTTGTCATTGGTGCACATCACATGCTGGAAACAGTTATACATATTTGTAGCAAATAGTAGTACTGTCCCTCTTTTAATTCCCTATACGTGAATCTGATGATCATAGTTAATAATTTTGATGACATTTGTGCTACAAACTAACAAAATAATATTAACTTTCTATTGTAGCATATCGATGACATTTGACATGTCACCAGTTCATATTCGTTGACAGATTCATTTATTGACTTCATCAAGACATCATGTTGCACAACATTTCAATAAAATGACAATTTATAAAACACAATGCGACAAACTGGCGGAACAGAAGTTTTGAAAGGAATTAGGTATGAAGTACCAACGGTACTTTCATTCACTGTACCTCCAACTATCCACATGTTTCACTCACATCAATGATATGAGTAATTTGACAACCGCGCTTAGGGATATCCTACATCTTCCGTCACTCATCGAAAACATGCATCGATTCTAACAGTTGCGTTGCATCAGAAAACTGCATAATATGTAGATGCATGAATTACGAAGTTTTAAGATTTTGAAGACATTAGGTGCTCACAGATGATGTTGTGTAATTTTTAACATTTCTACAGAAAATACATTCTGTAAGCCAAATTCTGTACACAGAATCCACAGAACTCAAACCAATATAATTTATGTATACAAACATCGTTTAAACCATTTCATTGGCCGGCAGAACAGTACACTACAGATATCATTTTAATCAATTGTGTGCAAATTGCCTAAAAATGTTATCTAACCATTTAAGTAACCAGCGATAGTTTTGTTACAGTTAATTTTGTATTATTTGTATTATAATACACATTGGCGTCCTTTTGAAGTGGTTTTACTAATCGTTATCTACGCGTTATACTGTTTTCTTTTCTTTTTTGTACTCATGTATGTATCTGTAAATAATTGTAAATATGTTTCCATCCTTGGACTGAAGGAATGTAAGTTAGGGGTGGGGTTTGCCGGGGGGCTCCCTTCTGGCTAACCCTGAGCCCACCTTTTAAAAAGATTTTGCTAAGAAGTGCGGGTAAAGAGGATGCTATATGCGCTTGTGCTACCCGGGGATGCGGAGGGCCTTAAGCCCGTAGGAGTCCATCAATGTGTACGCGTTATAATTATTCAAATATTTCGACGATTCATCGATTTAACATGTCGATGTTTATGTACATCCCTAATACCGTTACACATTGACAAGGAGACTCAGTGTGACAATGGACAGCGTAACGAGTCACAGTTTTTTGACAACAATGCGTGTCAATCATATAACAACCTTGTTTTATGAAGAATAACTAAAATCAACAGAAGAAACAGGAGCGTAGCTAGAACCTCAATTGCCTACAGCAGTAAATACACTACAATGTGTATTTTAGGCATCAATACCTATTTAATAGTATATGGTTGGCGCAATTAGTTGGACTTGGAGTGCGCGCGGACTTCTAATCAGGAGCACACTCAACGACACAAGCTTTTTTTTTTAAATGAATCTGGGTTTATCGAAATAAACCCAAATACATATTTGTACACTTCACAGAAAGCTTGTGTTGTGAAGTGGAGTAAGTCGGCATCGGGGATTGAACCCGCGCCCGCCGGATTAACAGTCGATCGCGTTACCAATTATGAACTGTCCAGGAAAGTATTTGGATGTGCATGCATACTCATATCCTTTTTTGTGTAAAAAAAATGCTTTTCCGTACAGCTATTAGTTATGGGTCAATTAATGTCAACGCGATATCATCACAAACTTGCCAATTGTATAGTGTCTATCTTTTTCTGATTTTCAGAATACTAATTTGTTCACGCTTTAAAGCTTTAAAAAACATTTACGATAAAAGAATATTGACATAAGCAAAATATATTGTCATTAAAATAGACAATTGATTTTCACTTTTGAGGCGGTCGGTAACCTGGTTGGTAACGCGCTAGACTGTTCAGTGGGCGCGTGTTTAATCCCCGACTTACTCTAGTTCACAACACAAGCTTTTCAAGCTTTCTGTGAAGTGTACAAACATGTATTTGAGCTTATTTCTATAAGCCCAGATTCATTTTTTTTAATTGGTTTTCACGACATAGCGATTTCCAGTTAACTTTTTCCAATACATAATAATCTCCAATACATACTATAATACAGTAGATAAGTACCTACCTCACGTGAGTGTTATTTATTCTAGGGCCTGCCCTGCACACAGCAACTTGTTCCCTTACCTACAGACATAGGAGTATAATGACAGCAGTCATATCACATTACCCTCCAAGTTCTCATGCCAATCTTCTCATCATCCTCCATCCAGCATCACATACGAGTAGGTATGAATCAATTCATTAACATTATTACATCTTTTTTAGATGCTAATTCTTAAACACCTCTAAACTGTGTTAAAACATTGATTCAAAATTGAGATACGTTCTTATAATTTTAATCATCTGGAAAGTTGGTATTTAAGTATTTTGATAACTTCCCAACTGTTAGGTGGCGTGAGGTAGTCAGGATCAATCCGCGGCGAACCTCATTACTGAAAAATATGTAAATAAATGATTAAATACATTCCAATTTTTTTTCCTCAACAGAAACGAGAGGTATCTTCATTCATGTGAACTCCCTTGGGGAGGAAGCAGGATGAGTGTTCCGACGCTTACGAGTCGGCTTTGGCTGGCTTTAGTGATCACTTTATGCCCAGGGCAACGTTCACCTATTCCACTACATTCGGTTCAATACCAAAATAATTTAGGTTGGTATATCTAAAAAAAAATAATTGAGATTTTATTGGTATATCTAAAAAAAATAATTGAGATTTTATTGGCCATAAATATTTCATAGGAATAAGATATATTAACTATGTAATGTAATCTATTTAATTGTTTTACGTGTGTGATAATGTGTTTAATTGTGAACGGATGTTATTGATCTTGTATATTGTATATTTTAACTAATGTACCTGTCAATATTTATTTTTGTGATTGTGTCTGTTCTATGTGCATAAATAAATAAATAAATAACTCCTACTTGTAATTAATTATAGACGGTGGTACCTAAGTACACACCTACCTACGATAAATGAATAACATAATATGTACCTTTAAGTACCTACCTTTAGATGGACATAAATAGATGTATGTATTTGTATCGGTAGATTCAGATAGGATGTTCATATTGTTCATCATAAGCATACAAGATAATGAATTCTATAAAGAGAAATATAAAAATGTTCGTATTATTCTAAGACCATACATTCATAGTGCATGTATTATGGATACCTACTCCAACTTGTAAGGATTGTAGATTTTTGTCAGATTGGTTTACTGTTTTTGTTACATTCGACGGAGAGGGGAAAATTGGATAAATTTATATACGACACATTGGGGAGTATGGATTAGGATAATATTATATGGTACACTGTCTGTATAATATCTTAAATTGAAGGGGCGTCTTCCCTTGAATCATCCCCTGTGTTATCTATCTACATGTCTCCCTCCTTTCCTGACATCACTTTGTTGTTTTTAATCGGTTCCTACCGCAAGAGGAGATCCCTCTGTTATATCTCCATACATATACTTATACATATCATACACTCTTATAGTACGTGTACTAATACTAATATTGTTGTGACAAAGGTGCATTTTATTGAGGGATGGACACATGACACATGTTGTTGCGGAAAAATTCAATTTGAACGGATTTAGATTTGTAAAAGTCTGAATAAATAAAACAAAACTAAAGGGGGGTGTTTTATACAAATACCTACTGTTTGTTTTTCGCAACATCAGCTGTATGTAGATTGCAGTGTGGTTATATGAATGCCATAGTGCATAGTGCACCTACTATATGGTCTATGATAAAATAACATTAGTAGTGCAGCAGCCAGAGGGATTTGATGGCATCTTCTTCTTCTTCTGCAGCCACTGAGGTCCATTGTTGGACATAGGCCTCCCCTTTGGTCCTCCACAGCTTCCTGTCTTGGCCCTTGGGCACACTACATCCATCCACCACCGGCACATTTCCTAATATCATCAGACCACCTTGCCTGGGGTCTCCCGACGCTTCTTCGGCTTGTTCTTGGCCGCCATTCTATTATCTTCTTGGTCCACTGGGAGTCTTGGCACCTGCCAATATGACCAGCCCAGCTCCATATTTGATGGCATATCTGGGAAAAAATATAGCTACTTTTTTCTATCGTCCTGATGTTTGCTTTTGGGGACGCTGAATCCGAATTTCAACTTTGCCACCTCGTACAAGTGATTTCTTTTTTCTCGTTCTTTCTGAGTAATCTCAGAAATAATGAGAAAAAATGAGTCCAAAAAAAAGCTTTTTTTTTCGTTTTTTTCCGAAATTACTCAGAATGCATCACTTTTATACGAGGTGGCAAAGTTGAAACTCGGATTCAGCTCCCCCAAAAGTATACGGAGCATTAGAAAAAAGTACTTCTGTGTTAATTTTTTTAATGTTACTGATGTAGGCATAAATTTAAAAATACAATATAATAAGATTTTTTCTAAGAGAAGGTTCATTTAATAATAAATAAATAGTTGTTGATTAAGAAGGTTGATATTCAAATATTGTTACAAGTTGTAATATTATTTTTAATATGGTTACATTACCAAGACATTTTACATAATGGCTTATTGTTTATGTAGATCCTCGCTGACGGATGATCCATGATCCATTGTCTTGGATAACCTGATGATGAACAGCATAACTTACAAGGAAATATTATATTTGTAAAATTATGTACGAGGGATATGTAAGAAAATATGAGACCAAACCATATATAAATATTTCGATTTAAATTTCGACGGACCAAATGTTTTAAATGAGAATATATGACAGTTTTTATTGTTTTCCAAACTCTAGGTCCTTCGTTATTAGGACTAATCCACAAAAGTGCAAATGAAACTCTCTGAAACGCTATTGCTATTAAAAAAAAACTTTACTACAGCCTATAGATAGATAGAATAGATGAGGGCGCCACTTGCAGTTTTTTGGCGACCATAGTGGCAGAATTTCAATAGAAATATCATTGTTGTCACCAAACAAAACTGTATCTTGACAGACTATACTGGGCACATTCACGAATCGCTATACAGGAGATCATTTTAAGTAAAATTTGATTTTAATTTCATACTAAACTTGTGATCATTCTGTGTTTCTCAGGGGAAACAGAAGTTTGAATCCAATCATTGTCAATAATGAATTCATTTTCCTTTTAATAAATGTAGCATTACGTATTTACAAGAAATCGTTTTTATAACTTGTAGGAATTGTTTGGAGGTAGGTACTTGTAATAAAACATTTATCATATACATAATGATGTTACACGTCAGCGAGACGGGACAGTGAAATATTGATCCTTTGTTTGATGTTTTTCCATCATTCCTCATCCACTATTATGAATATGGACATTAATATGAATGTATTTTGTCAACCCGATTAAACTATACGATAAAGAGTTCCCAAAACAAACAATCGTATTTGCCGCTAAAATAAACTAATAGAAAATATATTTAATACACCTATGCCCAATCCCACCAACTTTTACCTAGGAAGGAGAGCCCTAAGAAATTTCCATACAAAAACAGGGATAATATTTTATTTATTGAATAAACAACAGTTTCCAGCATCACCGGAGCCAAATTGCATATGAAATGCAACATGCAACTCACCTACGTTAGGTGTCTAAATATCTCCGTCCAGGCTAGTTGCATGTTGCATTTCATATGGAATTTGGCTGCGGTGATGCTGGAAACTGATGTTCTTTATTCAATAAATAGAATATTATCCCTGTTTTTGTATGGAAATTTCTTAGGGCTCTCCTTCCTAGGTAAAAGTTGGTGGGATTGGGCATTACTGTTCTACTTCTTAAGAAGAATATAAGTAAGAACAAGTATACCAACCTATTTTCTAATAAGGTCGAAGTAGTACACGCTTCGTAGGTAACTGATGATGAAAATGAAGAAACCGTGCGAAAGAATATTAGAAAATCGTCCTGTCGGAAATAAAATCAGTAGACGTCGGTAGTGTAAACATGGACGAAATTAAACTATCTGCAGAAATTAATTACATTGACAATTGTATAACGGACTATATAGGTACGTATGTATTTACAAGAAAAATAAATAGATAAAACATTACTATTTTGAAACTTGGACTACATCTATTGAAATCTGACACAAGTAGAGTTGTGAAAATTCTGCTATATTTCATGTTGAATAAGATTATGTAATATTCAAACATTCTACATCATACCATACTGCCATAGAATATCTACATTTTATCTTGAGAGAATCTCCTCTATCTCCTCTAAGTAAGGACAATCTTCCAGATAAATAATGTTATATTAGAGTCGTGTATTGACCATTGAAGAGATTTTACAATCATTGAATATTCTACCAACGTACAAGACCCCTACGTCCAATTGTCCACATCCATTATTGTGATAGAGTAAATCATTGTTTTTCAAAACAGAATACTCTGTCCAATGTCCATATGTAGAAGATTGAGGTTTAAATTATTATTTAGTAAGGAGATACTCTGTTTAAGATTGTATTGTTAAGATATTCTGGGGTAAGATGGGAAATGACTATGAAGAGATGGAGATGAACGTACGAGATAGGAATGATGAAACTATCATAGAAATTCGTTACTTATCCTCCTATCTTGATTTCTAATATGATGTTATTTGAAATTCATATTTTGATCGGATCATTTTTTCTATATAAATTATCCTTGTGATTATTGGAATATCGATCAGAATACTTCTTACTCTTTTAAAACTGTTTAGATCCATTTTTTATACGGAATATCGTCATGGTTTAAATGCACAAGTAGGATATTATCTCTATTTTTCTGTCAGTTTTAGTATTTGATAGTTCTATTCTATTCTATTCTATACCCTCACGCCACCTCCCTTGCGGGGTAGGCAGAGAGAACGGATCGCCAGACTTTCCTATCCTGACACACACTTCGGGCTTCCGTCACATTCATGCATCAATGGTTCAAAAATAAATTATTCGTATTTCCTTTAACTGACTAACAGTAATACTTTAGTTTCAGATGGATTAGAGGTAAGAATGTACAATTTTCCAAGTCCCAATGTTTCCGTTACATAGCAGCGTTTCCATATGCTATGTCTGTCCACATAGTGAAAGTACCACCTTTATGATACAATGGCTTAGATCTTCGCTACAGTTCACCCATTAAAAAATTGTGAAATTCTTGGTATAGGAAACATATTTTAAAACCATGTGATTATCCAAATTCTATAAGTACCTTCTTCTTCTTCTCTATGTGTCCTCTGTCGGGTCCCCCCGACGTTGACGACCACTTGGGAGAACGCCTCTCTGTCCTGGGCAGTGCGAAACAACTCATCCACAGTTCTGATTCCGGTCCACTGCCGAACGTTTCGAAGCCAGGATAGCTGCTTCCTTCCCTCTATAATACGGCCTTCTATCTTCCTCTTCATAACGAGCTGGAGAATAAGTACCTACTAAACGTAATTGATGATTCTTCTCATAATATAGGTACCTATATGGTAGGTTGATATTGTACAAAGTAGGTAAGGAATACTTGTCATAAGCATGTACCAATACCTATACTTATGTTATAGATTTCTGTATAAATACGTAGTTATATGTACTAAGAAACGGCACTTTTCACAAAGATATCTAGATAGCAAATTAATGTTTTGCCTTATTTATATGACCCGAGATGCTTAATATGATTTCTGAATACACAGAGTGAATCTAACCGTAAACACAATAGGTTCAAAGAGTTTATTAAAAAAAAGGTGCCACTGATATCCGGTCACTCTTTCTATATCATCGGACCATTTTGACTTAATTTTGACTGCGTTGTCTCCTTGGGTTTCTGTGTCTGGTTTTCGGTCGCCACTTCAAGATTATTTTGGTCCACCGGTCATCTATTATCCTGATTGTACAGATGTCTCCCACAATTTCTTTTTAGAGAGGCGGTTTTATGGGCCACTTGCTTGAATGTCAATATAAGAGGCAGGTTTTTTTACTCTACCTGTTTCGGGGCTTATCTTCATATATTTAAAAATCAAGTAATCTCAAAAAAACTTCTTAGTAATCTATTTATTGTAGAGTAATTACGAACAGTTTGAATTAAATGTCCCATCGAAGAATCTTATCTTATATTTCTTGCACCTCCTTACCGTATGAAATATTCCCCATTGTGTTCTGATCTCCGCATCTCATCTCTCAAGTCCAAACCACTATACGACCTCCTTTCATTTCTATTCTGTAAACCTACATTAATCTAATATTAAATATCACATCATCCCTCTCTAACTAATTCAATAATAAATCTAACATCTCACTCTGGCAATAAAAATCACGATCGTGTATTAGTCCCTAAGATATGCACGCCAATATTGCGAATAACATTCTCCCAGGCCATTATGGAGTATTTACTCCTAATGCATTTTTGCCACAAAAGGGCGTATGGATTTGCTGGGCGGCCGAGGGCGGATACTAAGAAGAACGATTAACGAGATAATCGCCGAAGGACGGATCTAATAAGCACCGATATCTTCCATTTAGAAGCAAATTAGATATTGAAATTTATGATCTTTATTCAATACTTTGAAAATACGTACCTTTAGACTATATGATCAATAGTACATGGTTAGCGCAGTTGGTTGAGGCGGCAGTCTCTCAAGCGGGAGGTGCTAGGTTCAAACCCCGGGTGCTGGCGATGTATTCCACACTTTGCGATACAGGCTTTTAGCCTATGTGCAAGGTGTGCAGGAAATTATTTTGGTTTGTGTATGCAAGCCCAGATCCTTTTTATAAAAAAAAAAATGCTAATGAATGGTTGAAAGATGAAAAATGTAGGCACTCAATATGGTTAATACGTAATACCAAAAAAGCTTATTTCATAAATTGTCCTAATTGTCACAGAAACTTGCACTGTGAAAAAATTTATAGACAATCAAATCCACAGTAAAGTTTGTCGGTGATTTTTACTTGAGATAATTTACAATTTTATCTGCTTCATGAACAAAGTGTCAGTCACATCAATATTATACGAGGATTATCTTAGCATTAATAATAAGCACTTAAACATTTTGATACCAAATATAACACCTTTTAAAAGATTAGATATTTGTAGTAGTAAACACTTCAATAATATTAACAAAATACCATTTTAATCCAATTGTGATTATCACAAATCAAACGGACTTAAAAGTAAAGTATCCTCGTAACAAGGACGCATGACGAATGACTAACTTAAGGGCTCGGTACCAAGAATGACGTCACGGTCATTTCCCACGGCATTAAGGTTCAAAATCGCGTGAACGATCGCATGATAAAATGGTAAAAATAGTGTTTTTTCCATTTTGCGTCTATCAAAAAACTTTTAAGGTTATTTCCTAGATTTAATGCATATTATTAATACAAAAAAAATTTTACTCCGCAACTTTCGGAAAACGAGTTTCCGTCTTTCGAAAAAAAATATCAGAGGTGTTTTTCACATTTTTTTTTTTTTTAGAAATATATCTATAAGATTTAAAAAATCTTTTACAGTTATTCCATAGAAAAATGTTCAATGCATCTAGCCTATTTTGTTCCAAAGCATATTTAGTAACGGTTGTCGAGATATGAGGTCTCCCCTTTTTAGAAATTTTTGAAATGTCGGTATGCATACTCTTAATATGTAGGACTAAAATGGATAGAAAATGGTAAGAATATTATATCTCAGTATCCCGCATTTTAGTTTATTATAAATCTCGCACGCTAATCCTTGATGTTACTATCAAAGATCTTATAATATTCCCTTTACTTACATCCGCCAAAGCATTTAGGAGTAGGTGGATGTTGGATTATTAATCAACTGGATTCCCTACTATAGTATCCACTCCAACTGATGGCTTCTATGATGGAGAGGAGATTGGAGGATGGTAAATCTATAGACATCACACAATCTCATACAAAATATATAGAATCACAAACGAACGTGAAAACACTGCTCATAATAGGTAAGATCAAATATTATCTAGAGACCAAATGTTAAAAATTTGTTTTTCATTTTGTTGTATCTTCACAAATTTACCAACTTACAAATGTGCGTGTGGTTCCTGGCGATTTTCGGTTTCTTTAAATTTTTTATGGAAACACAAACACACAAAATTTCTCCACTAATTTTCTATCAAAATATTGAGATATTAGACACAGGTGGAAACTAATTTGTCTCGTTATTTACAAAACTACCCCACTTTAGGGGGTTTTTGTTAATGGTAGGTAACTACTTTGTAACAAGATCTCTGATAGTTATTATATTATAGAAGCTTGATGTTATTATTGTTAATCTTGCTCATTACTTGCTGTGGTGCAATATATGTGCAGTTTAATAGAATTCAGTGAAAATTGTTAATAAATGTTTAAGATTTTCACGGTATGCGATTGACATTGTTTTTTGATTTTTCGGGTGCATGCACCGTGTGTACTGTGTAGATAAACAAACACATTTCTCATACATTTATCCACAGAGGAAGACACCAGTAGGCGTGTCGAAACGTCGATCAAGTTTATCTACACACGGTGCACCCGAAAAATCAAGAAACAATGTCAAAATTGTTAATGTTTATTATATGCACCTGTATATATGTAGGTAGATATGTACTTACATTATTTGCTATTTTAATGAATAAATCAACCATTTGCATATATAAATATAAAATTTTATGATTTAAAATTACTCCAATGCAACTCCAGTTTATAGAATCTGGCATAGAATAAAATTCATAAAACGTATCATTAGGTACAATATGAATGAACTCAATTCGCATGACAATAATATCTAATGATAGATAATAAAATCAGAAATAAGGAAACCAACATTCCAACTAAATAGGAATTTATTTTATTATCATCTTGTGTGAATAATATGGAGCTTGATGTATACAGGGGCGTAGCCAGGAATTCATTTCGGGGGGGGGGTCGAGCACTGGACCAGAGACGATAAGTAACATTCATGGACATCGCCAGCTTCAAAGCTATTAGGGGAAACAACAAAAAAATTTGATATTGCAAAATAGAATAAATAACACGTTGTAAATAAATTGGTGAATTGATTTCAATAGTAAAAGGCACGTGGATACATTTCTGAGCTACAACGTGATAAACGACTAGCGCCGCAGGTGAATGTTTTCTTATAAAACATAAGAATTTTTTGTGAACAAATCCTCACTTTAATTATTAGATTAGCGCTGAAGGCAATTTTTTTAATGAGTCAACTGTTTTTTAATCGATTTTCACAAAATTTATTATTAATTCATGACATGATAAAAAAAAGAAGTGGTTATACTGTGATTCGTTCGTAGTGCTTAAAACGGTGGGTTGCCTGAGGAATTTCGGGGGAGGGGAACAAACCCCCCCTGCCTACGCCCATGTGTATATACTTAGTACTTACATACCTAATACCTACCAATATTTAAGGTTGTATAAGTTAGTTTAGGCTTTACCGCCAAAGCATCAGGAATGCATTAATATCAGTAAGTAATTGAAGCAAACATACCTACACTACATGTATTTAATTCTAACAATAATATTATTACCTATTTCCTCTTCGATTGGAATATTATAAGGGCTGTCCAAAATAATATCAACGCAAATAGTACAATTATAATTATTTTTAATTTATTAAAAATTACCTACATGTGAATCTATCTCCTCACACCGGGCCGGGTCACTTTGTGAGATAAGTAGAAACAGAACACCAGATGACTAACCTTTACACAATCTTTGTTCTTCCGTCCTGTCAATCCATTTGTCATACACGCCCTCCGATTCCTGTTCCTCAAAAAGCGTCCGTCCTTAAATATCTGGTCGACATTATAATAAAAAAGAGAAACACAAACAACTAACATCAGAATATCACAAACAGATTCTAAATTATTAATATCTGTTAATTGTTACATAGTACGATTAGGTATAGCTATGGTACATGAAAAATCTTTAGCTCTAGAACTTCTTTAGGCCAAAGGCGATAGGCGAAGTGAAAAATGGGCTTATATGAAACTAAATTAACTTGAATCATTTCACGAAGGATGTATGTCGTATACTCCCCCTCCAATACACGAGGTCTCCTCACATTGGAGGGTAGTATGGAAAATTGAAAATTTTGTAATAAGTTTTAAATGTATGTACTAGAAATGTAAGATATTAGTTACTAATAAATTTATTTGAATTTGAATGTTAGATTCATGAAAATCTATTAAGTAGGTACCCCCTACTTAATTCTATGAAAATATTTGTTCATTTCCCACTAATATTTTACATTACTGTCAACAATTGTTTTTTTAGTAACCCTGTTGAAAAACAATATTTCCATTTGATATTATTTGTGTTTAGATTTATTGTCCGGTTTCGTGACCATCTCTGCCCATATTATCAGTTGGTGAAGCTGGCCGCGGCGGCCCGGCTGCCCGTAGCGGCACTCTTTACATATTACTACAGGAATGCCCATGGGATCTGGAGTGGTACTTTCTATCTCAAGTGACGATCGTGTCTCTCTGTAAACGACAGTAATTTGCGATTTCTAACCGCGTAACGTTCTTAAAAATCTTAAAACACACTTTTAAAACAATCACACGGCGTGTGTTCATCGTGAGATAATCTTCATACAAAAGTCAGGGTGGCCATGCCCTCAGCCGCTCGATTCGTACCGCGTAAGGATTTCTATCTCGTTTCTATAGCGTATTTTGACAGATAAACACACTCCAAACATTCTCAATAAAACGGAGGAATCTTACGATCGTGTTGTGGACGTGTTGTTTTAAAAACCATTTATAACAAAATATCTTAATTATAAATTATCAAAAGTGAGTGTAATACTCAAATAAATAAATAGTGTGATCAAATAAACAAGTGAAGTGATAAAAAATAAGGTGTTATTACACTGTTGCGACTCCACTTTTGTGATGTGTATTTTGTCTCAAAGAAGCGCTAAAACGGTATTTTTTCGCTATACTCGGCTGCGGGTGAGGCCATACGTTCGTTCAGCCTCACCCACAATCAAGCTGAGCGAAAAAATACAGTTCTTGACATTTTTTTTAAACAAAATAAATCGTGACAAAAATAACATTTCAAGAGTAAAACATCCCTGAGTGTACTAATCCCTTTCAAGAAACACATTCTGTGCATGCGCCCGGCCCCACCCGCAGCCGGGGCGAGCGAAAAAATACCGTTTTCAGTGCTTCTTTGAAACAAAGTGAACTTGACAAAAAGTGGGGCCACAATAGTGTAATAGTACTCAAAGCAGCCTTATCTTGATCAAAATACGTACGTGTTTGTAAAATAGGGTTCTTGACCCATAAATATGTGACAGAGCAAGTTGATTGTGTGTAAGAATAGGAAAGTCTGGGGTTTTATTCTCTCCGCCTACCTCACAAGGGATGCGGCACGAGGAGATATGAAAATACAAGACAACACTAGTTGGACACCCAGATTCAAAAAATGGAGACCATGGGCAAACAAAAGATGAGTCGGAAGGCCCCAGGGTGGATGATGTAATCTCGGTGCTTGGTGCAAATGGCGACCAACAGAAGGGAGTGGAGACATTTGGAAGAGGCCTACTTCTAGCAGTGGAGAGATCAGGGCAGAAGAAGAAACGTTCCACGAGTAAATGTCCTACTTTTATAGGTATGTACATATATACCTACTTACATAATGTAATAATGCATGTAGTATTATGTTCATAGATAGTGCAGCGAGTTCAAATGCATAGTAAAAAAGCGTAAACCATGTTTCCTCGTGGAACACACAAGTCTAACTTTTATAGGTATGTATACTTACGTAATAGAATAATGCATGTCAACCTGTAGATGGGTAGAAGAAGGCTGTCAGAAAGTGCTAGAACCACTTGACTCTCAGCGATTTCATGTCCTCAGTAAAAGTAATCATATGCTAAGCACTAATGGACAAGCAGTTGTGACTAAATTGAAAGAATGAACGATGAAAGGATAACAAGGAAAATTTACCTGGGTGAAAGAAGAGGTGTAAGGAAACGCGGCCATCCAAGAACCACATGGCTGGACCATGTTGACCAGATCCTCAAGGGCGGACGTGTTTTGAGTAAAAGTAATCGTAGAATGTGTATGAGGAATTGCATGAATGTGACGGAAGCCCGAAGTATGTGTGTAAGGATAGGAAAGTCTGGCGATCCATTCTCTCTGCCCACCTCGCAAGGGAGGTGCCGTGAGGGTATAGTATAGGAAAAAAGATAATTAAGAATAAATTTACAAGTAGGTAGTATTACACAAAAATTTATTTAACAATAACATTTTTATGATAATAAATCTTTTATTAAAAAATCTTACATGTTATATCAGTACATACATTTAACACAGTCTTTACCTTCCCAATAAAGAATGTAATAGCCGCCTCTAAAATAATAATACTTCTTCTCAGTCGGTCCCTCGGTTACGAGGATCGTGACCCCCATGCTCACGGATGAGTCTCGCCCATCCTTCCCAGTCTTGCGCCATCCTTGTGGATTCGTACAAATTGGCCCCCGTGATACTTTTGACCTCATCTGTCCACCTCATCTGTAGTCGTCCCCTTCCCCTCCTACCGTCAACCGTCTCAAGCATGATTTGGCGCTCCAGGCTGTCTGGACCCGCTCTCACAATATGGTCAAAGAAACGGAGCGTACGCTGCTCACAATACAGGCCCTACATACATATATTCACACTGTGTACCAATTACACTACATATATTACTATAGCCTTAGAACATAACTATATATCATGAAATAAAAATCATCCTAATAATTTCTTTTTCAAACTGGCATACAACATTACTGGGTAATTCATTAATATCAATTATTTATTTATTTTTTCAGATGCTCCTGGATATGCATGGAATAGCGTGATAGCACCAGATATGGCCAACGTTCAAAGAAGAGGAACGATATTCTACTTATAATATGTTATGGATTTTCGTCTTGCGCCCAATCTCGAACACTCATTCTAGACGGGATGTCTTATCTGTAACAAATTAATAATATTGCAATATTATGTATTTTTATATATAAAGAAGTTATAAAAAAACATTAATGTTTATTTTATTTAATTATTGTGAATTAAAAATCAAAGATAATACGGAGACATCTATGGAAATTGTAAGATAACACATAGTGGGTGAAACTAAAAAGTAAAGTGCTATGGGAATATTTACAAAGATGGCGTGTAATCGATTATCATTATTATTCATTTAGTGTAATTACATTATCTACTTATAGTGTGGAAGTTTGTTCCACAATGTTCTTTGTTCATTCTGGTTTAACCTATGTTATGTATGGTGTCAGCGTTAGTCACACTTTGGTGAAATGTACCCGATATAGAATTGTTGTACAAACTCAACAAAACTAACATGATTTAATCGATATATACTTTACCTAAACATGACGTTATGGTATTATTTTATTCTCTTGACCTTGGTGATCTCTATGGAAAAAGCATCCCTGTCTGCCACAGTCCAGAACAACTTGTCGACGGTCCTGATGCAACACTCAGCTATGACATCTGATGTCTTCCTATTCCTCGGCGTCCTTGTATTCTGCCCTTCATAATTAACCGGAGTAGTTTGTGTTTGTCGTCTCACAGATCGGTATCGGTACTACCTGCAAATTAATTGGCGTCTTTCATTTGATATTATCTATATTAAAAATTAGCACATCACTAGCTTTTGTGTAAATAAAGATCCATCTCCATAACGCTAGGTATATTCTTGTTTGTCAGTTGTTAGATATTGGCTTTTGTTAATAATCAATATATGTACTTACATCATGATGGGAGATGGCCTTGAGACTAAGCAGTGTTGTGAGAATCTTCCTTTGTCATTCCTAACAGCATTGTCCACTCCCTCACAAGTGCACTGCTAAAGTAACACATAGTAGAATAGATTACTTCATTGTGGTGGTACAAAATACCCTAACAGCTTGACTTGCTTGCTTATACGTGAGCACACACTCCATTATTTCTGGAAATAATATATAAGCCATGTAACACTACAAACATCGACAATTATAAAGAATATTTCACTGATGCTATAATGTATACATACTTTAGTATACAATGCCAATGAATGTAGGTAAATGAGGGTTATGTCACTAGATCGTCTCAAATCTGAAAGGAAACACAGAACATTTGTCGCGGCGGTCGTAAATGGGCGTAAAACAACTATTATATGTGTAAATAGTCCAAATTTATTACTTATTTACCTATACTAAACGTTTATAATACGTGACATATTCGCGCGGGATCTCACTGACAGATTTGCGTTGATATTTTGACATTTCGAGTAGTCTTTCTTCTTCTTCGTATGATAGATTTATGGCTATCACAGCTATATGGTGACAGCTAAACCATAGAGAACACTCGTGTTGTATGGAAGTCCTTCATATGATAACTCACGGGTTAAACCACTGTGCCAGGGTGGCCATTCCTAACTCACGGTGATAATGAACTCACTCACTTGAGATTCGCGGTACGGAGTCCAAACTCACCGTGAGTTCAATGACAGTGTGTCACTGTCACGTAAAAAAAATAGAAAGTACCATTGCAGAGTGTAACAACAGCGACCAGAAAGAGAGCAAAATATTGCAAAATGCTTCAACTTTAAGAATATCTCCCCGCCGTTCACACCAATGAAATGCGATGAATGAGATCAGAATAATTAGGTACCTACCTAGGTCTAGGTACCTACGTAATACGTATTTGTGAGTATGTATAGTATTAAAAAATATTTACAAATTATTAGTGTTTTTCCCTAACAATGAGTGTAAACTAACAATAAAGGAAGTTCTCCTAGATGTCGCAAACACTCCTCAACAGATGATGAACTTCTCCCTCAATAGATCTGTTGAGGGAGAAAACTTTAATGGCAGAAGATTTTAAGCAAACATCATAAGCATTAATTTCTGTGTGTTCCTTGATTTGAAAACGGTATGCGTGATAAAGTAGGTCGCGAAAATACGAGTATGTGTATATAGATTTTGACTAAGCCAGTTGGTGCGTGGAATGAATTATCTTCACGAGGAGAACACTGCAAGTGTCTGGACGGGTTTATGGTTAGTTTGTCTAAAATCAATCGGTCTAAAATCAATTCGTCTAAAATCAATTCGGCCAAAATCAATTTGCATAACGATCAATTCGTCGATTTAAGACGAATTGATTTTAGACTAATTGATTTTAGACAAATTGATTTTAGACGAACTTACCAGACACCGTCTGGACGAATAGATGACACAATTCCCAATATTATAATTTGATTTGATTTATTGGAAACTTTAATTTAGTCCGCCCCATCTCACAACAATGAGTAAGTATGTGTACCATCAAAATAAATGATAATGTAATTTAAATGAATGAATTGTGTGTAGGTGTGTGCTGGGTAGGTACGGACTACGGAGTGTTTCCGTGTAAGATGGGTGCTGCTGAACTTGTTTATTTTTAAACAATGGGATCACCATTGAATGATATTATCATATTGTTTGTATAAAGAATGTAAACAGATTTAATTAGATCAGGGTCTATAACTAACAGTGTCAAATGCTTGTCCCCTCTGGCTGTTAACCTTAACATATAGTCCTAGGCACCATAATGTCCATACCTTCGTATACTGCCATCATAAGAAAGAACAGTTTTTCAGCCATAAAAAGTTTAAGTTTCCATAATCGCATCTCCTGTTTTCCAACCCACTTATTCCACGCATATGTATGGAATTACGATACAGCTAGGCGATGTACTTGATTTTTTTCGCGACTATCACGGTTTCAACTTTCTGGTTTATATGCGTATCTAAAGTTCCTGCTTATAATGGCAGTATATTAGGAACGTACATATTTCCATATTATTTCAGGTTAATGGTTCGGAGAGCCCAGGATAGAGCGGCGTGGAAGCAGATGGAGGAGGCCTTTGTCCAGGAGTGGACGGGAGTAGGCTGACGAAGATGAAGAAGAATGGTTCCTCCACTCCTTTTTACGAAACTTATGAGTGTCTCGTAAAATCCCATTATTTAATGTTGTACCGCGAGACAAAAGATTTATAACATCCAATTCGCCCTTGCCATCATTTTCTGATAGTTGCTAAAAAAAAAAAAGCACCGCATTCGGAAAATTCTTAAGTGGACTATAACGAAAAATGTGGTGGATACTATCCATAATAGAGAATCGTTTCTGAAAGGACCTGATATTAGACGCAGATAAAAAATAATCTAGCATAGGTATATTATCCAATATATTTAAATTGTAGATGGATTATTCAATGCACTATCGGATAAAATCAAACAACTTAAAAATATTGAACAATTTAAAAAGTATTTAAAGGACTATGTTATGGGAAGACGGACTGTGGCAATTGTGTGAATGTAATTAATTATTGTTTATTTATTTAAAACTTGTAAATAAAATATGAGTGTAATTTTAATTAGTGTTAGTGATATTAGGAGTACAAATTTAAACTGTGAGACAAAAAATTTCAAATAATTCCATAAGCATCAAGTGCATGGTGATGTCAGTACAACTGGGTTATAAAGTGGATTATCCTCTTACAAATTAAACATTATATTATGTAAAAGAAGTTCAATCCATTCATGAGAGTGACACAGCCAGATGTTCAAAAGTTTGCAGCTTGTACAGAACCTATACCCACAATGGCAGCAGTCAGGCAGAAGAAGGATAATTTCAAATTTCAAATAAGTGATATAGTACCTAATTACAATAGAGGTTTAAATTCCTCTCGTACCAGCATTTTTTGCTGTTTGAGGATAATATGCGATTTCTTTGTAGTATATTTGGATGTGTATTTTATGTCTTAAACTATTTTAATATTTGTTTTTATAAATAAATAAATAAATTATCTATAAGTAAAATTCAATCGACATTAATATAAGCAGCACTATAAGGTGTGATATACAAATGTTTACATAGGTGATATGTGCAACTTAGGTTACTCGATCTAAATCTACATACGAGTACATTGTGGGTAGTGTCAATTGTTGAAACAAAATATGGGAATCATTATAATATAACAAAGTCACTCGATGACTTTACATGATGGAAATCATAGAGTTATTGAATAGGTATAGATTCAATATGTTTCAACACTTGTTTTAACTTGAACTTAGTTTAATCATTCAGGAGAGAAAGAATCTCAGAATAAAATAATACAAAAAAATCTACAAATACAAAGATTGTGAATACAATAAGACAGGCTCCAAAGAACGTGCGGACTACTATTTGATATTTTGCCTCTAATTTCATTGAAGACATCCCGTTCGATAGACACTGAATGACAAGAATTTTTATACATAGGTAAGTTTATTCAATCATTTCCGGGTCCAAACTTCTCCCCACTAGGCCATCCCACTCCAGAAATTAGCAGCCATAACGGCATTGTCAGTGAGCATCATCAGGTCCCTCGCATCGCACCTCACTGGCATGTCTCAACATACGAGGAGGTGTTCGTCAGTCTGGATCTCGCCGCAATCGCAGGAGACATCCTTATATGAATAATTAAAAAAAATGTATTGTCGTGAATATGAATGTTGCTACAACCTCTCTTGGACTGTATGAATTCAATGAAAGTTGCTTCAGACAAACTTGGCACCGAATTTGTAGGTATATCAAAAAGGTCACAAAATAGTCAACATTGACTTCTGACAGTGGACATGACGCGGCCATAGTTTTCACATTTTTTATAGTCGATCTATTATTTTCTTAATATTTGGTCCACAGTTTGGTATCGAGATATTATGTAAATAGTTTCTGTTCATCTAGTTAGGTTTCTATGACTTAATAGATCACTACAATACATTGAATGATCCACTACCTATAATATATTCTAAAATGTTGAATAATATATCGCCCCTAATACCAACCCGTTGATGTATTGTTTGTATATTGTATTATAAGATATTTGTATCGAATTATAATATTGAAAATCATCATCCGACACGAGTACAGGAGTGTTGAATACTTTGTCTCATGTTTGTTAACCAACTTAACACTTACTGACTTATAAATCAGAGGCGATACCTGATACCTACAATGATACATAACTTACAGCCCCAAAACATTTTGAATGAGTCAGAAGTGTGTCAAACACAGAAAAGTGTCACAAGTCAAAATAATGCAAAATTGAGTTATGATCATATTCGAATTCATACGTATGTCTAATTTATGATTTGAACTAAAATCCAGCAATAGGTATAATTTTGCACCAAAACTCTCTTCAAAATTTTAAAAAGTTGAAGCGAACGATATAGGTAATTGAACAATTTTTACTCATGGCATATCGCCCCTTTTAAGAATCGTCTTTTGCACAGAAATTCTCATTGCAATACGCGAAAAACGATTACATTGCTGGGACAGTTGGTTGGGGCCTGGACTCATAACTAGAAGGTGCCGGTTTCGAACCTCAGTGCTGACGATGTGTACTACACGAGTTTTTAGCTTACTGTGAGGTGTGCCGGACATTATCTCTATTTGTATACGTATTCAAACCCCCATAATTTCTTTTCTTTTTATAGAAAAAGCGATATGATCTGATTTTGTTTTTCATTGCTTATCCATTAATTTTCAACGCAGTTGAGATACATAAAATAAATTGGTTGACCCTAAATACAGCCCTGTAATCTTTTCTTCTTTGTGTAAACACATTAGGTAAAAGAAATGATATAGGTACATAATAATCATCTCTATAGTCAATACCAATAATGTAATACCTATTGTAACTCCACTGGGAATATAGGAATGCAATTGACAACCCATATAATCCATATTTATGTTCTGAAATACTATAGGGAATGCTTGATGGTACTCTCTGCCTACTCCGCCTACTGTACTACGATAATACAAATAAAAAGCTTTTTATTTGTGAGATACTAGAAGTACGTAACAATAGGTAGCAAATAAACGGTTCCCGGAGAAAAACCAATAAGAATATTGCTCAACATAAATAAATCCCAAAGCAGACAAAAGGTTTTAAGTAATATCCTCAACGGATATAAAAGCCCAAACTTTGTATTTTAATTCCATCCCATTTAAGATCCACTTATTTATTGGTTTATTTTCTAGTCTATGATATTATCATTACCCAGTGGCGTAACTAGGGTGGGGCGGGGGGGGCGGTCCGCCCCGGGCGGCGCATTTCAGGGGGCGGCAAAATGAATCAACATATAAAAAACATATTGATAAAACACACAAATTAAAAAAAAATCTCTATATTTTCTTAAATTATTATGAAAATCTGTTAAATTACATTAAATTTCGTTAAAAAAATTTGCCTGCGGCGCTAATGAAACCTGTTTGCGTGTTATCTTATTTCATGAATCTAGGTTTACGATATCTTATTACTAAAATTTGGTTACTTTTTGCATGGTCGCTTCCCCTATATACAATACCTGTAACTATATGTGTTACCAGTGTTACCAACTATAGAAAGATAGCCAGGTTCATCAATTCACCCATTTGTCTAAAAAATTTCCACTGCGGCGCTCTTTTTTTGTCATTTCTAAACGTTACCTTAAAAACGTACTTGAATATTATATGTCTTTATTCAAAGAAAGTAAACAAAACTACGACACGATCTTCATTTTCATTTAGTTTTGTGAAAAATTTCGCCTGCGGCGCTATTTATGTGATTTATTGTGCCACGTCTATATTAAAATTTTAGTTGCTCTCGCTTAGCTTCAAAGCTGCATACACCCCTGGGTACACAATTACACATGTACTTGTATAGGTACTTTAGGGGGCGGCATTTTCAGGGTCCGCCCCGGGCGGCACTAATGCTAGTTACGCCACTGTCATTACCTAACACACTAAAACAAATCGTATACTAAGATACAATTAATTGTATTTTAAAAATCCAATTCTCCTAGCACGCAAATAAACAGGGTAATGTGGTCGGCAGCTCGATTGGTAAGGTGCTCGACTGTCAATTGGGTAGTGATCGTGCTTTCAATCCCCATTCAGAAATCAACCTAGAGTCAACTCAACGACGCGAGCCTTCAAAAGCTTACTGTGAAGTGTGCAAGATGCATTCGGATTTACCAAATAAACCAGATTCATTCAATCTAAAAATAAAGAAGTAGGTAATATAGGTACCTATTTAATAAATAAATTATCGTCTTATGGATTTTACGAACGATCAAAAAACTTGGCACAATACTTGGTGCATTTTTATAGGTTTCTTAGTGCATGTTGTATCTTACAAAGTTAAGCAAAGTTTCGGTATGTAACCTAAAAGTCGGAAACTAATTGTACTTACAAGGTAATTTAAAAACATTTTAAACAACGTTTCTCCTTTTTTTGTTTTAATTTTTTTACACAATAATATGACTTAACAATAAAACCTTTTTTAAACGATTTAATCATCAATCGATACAAAAAGTTTCACGCTACAATAATCGTGTTTATTCATTGGTCATCCATATGCATGTGGATTGTGGATGCTTTTGTTTGCTAAGTAGGCCTCGTAAATGTGAAAGAAAAAAAAACACTTAAAAAAAGTGGGATTGGCATCATCACTATTCTTCGACACCTGTTGGATCACCTGCTAAGGATCGATTGTGATGCTGATGTGGCGATCTATATAGAACTATGTGTACACCTATACGATATTTTTATGCTAAGTGATGATCCATATTTTTTCAATCTTAGGTAATCATTTGACATGTCAACATTAAAACATATTGAATTTCAGCATGTAGATTGGGTCTTTAATGGACTGGGGCAAGATCGAGAACATCCACCCTTTTTAATTTTTTTCGAGTGTTCTGTAATAGTTTTAAGCGTTTTTAAAACATTTATACCACATTTCTCATCTTTTTCAGCATTGAAGTTTGCCACCTATTCAGAAAGGAGGTTACAAAAATGTTTGGGCAAATAAAATGTTGTGCATTTTTTATATGCACAGAGTATTTACTGGTAACGTAACCTCATTACTGACATATACCCTGATAGTATAGTGGTATATGAAAATGTAAGTATAGCTATGATGTGGTAAAATAGATATGTTCTTATACTTTTCAAAAGATGTGCCATAGATGAATAATTCAACGTGTGGCACATCTAGACATTTATCATTCTATGATTTAGATCAATGATCCATGATAGTGATCAATCCGTCACCCATCAGGATGGTCTGTCTGATGGATTAACAAGCAGGAGGTGCGTGACTTGCCATTTTATTGCAGACTACGGTCATTATATTCTCAAATTCTGTTGATGTTTTCTTTCTTCATTGGTGCAAACCGTCATAATAATAATATAGATCATTGGATCAATTTAGACATTGATCGGCCGATGCATAGTACGAGTAGGTAGGTAGGTACCTAACAGATACAATCATGTATATTCACATCAAAAATATGTCGAATTGACACCATTTTTTACGATTATAGGGATATTTTTACGGATTAAAAGAACACAACCGGAGTCGTCAAAATGTTTTTTTTTTTTTATAAGCAATACTTATCTCGACAACCTTACTAGTTACTAAGTATGTTTTGTAAAGAAATCTAGATACATTGAACATTTTTCATATCAACAGATATCATATCCTTTCATATTTCTGAAAAAAGTTAATTACGTCAGATTCTTTTAAAGCAATGTATCTTCCTTCGTCAAAGTCACGAAAAAATCATTCTCCAATTATAGTGATTAAACACGTGCATTAAAATCTACCGAATTACCATACAACTTTTTGAGTGATGCGCCCCCACAAAAAGTAAGAAATCCTACTGGGAATTTTGACTATGCAGGAAATGTTTTCGGGTTACTTTTTTCCCTTTTAACTTGATGACGGCATAGTATGCATAACTTTCTAAAATAGTTTTTGTTAAAGTTGCTGAGGAAATGCAATCATATTTATTTATGTTTAGGAAGATAGATTGATTAAAAAAATATTTAAAAAATAAAATCAAAGCAAAAATATGAATTGGTATTAGATATTATATAGGTAGTAAAACGTGCAGGTATACCTACCTACTATATTTATGTGATGCAGATTCATATACCTATAGTACCTAATATGATAAGGAGTTATTGCCCATAACTTGTGCCCTGTAATTTGGCTGAGAAGCCGCTACATAACACTTCCACTGCCAGCTCCACTCTGCCAGACTACACGACTCGCCGCCTCGTCTGACCGGGTGATATCTACTAACGACCTAATAAATTTTTACACAATTTATCGCCTTCTCGCAGAGATTGAATTACACTGTACCTCAAGGGAATTAATTTGGAAAAAGTGAATCACAGCATAGATTTATTGAACGCGGAAACACGTTTTTTTTAATAATGTTACAATGACAAGTATTTATATACTGTGTAACAAATCGGTGGATCGACCGAAGCAGAGTGATAGAGGACCTCAATACCTATCGATTAAACCCCCATGTATGTTCAGTGATTTTTTGTGTTTTCGAGTTATGATTTTTTTCATCAAATTCTGACTTACAAAATTTCATAGAGACACCATAATTATTATATTATACCTACATAGATAGCCAATACATTGTAGATACAAAAACCTATGGACCTGATCTGATACCATCGCGCCATAAAACAATGTTGAATTTCAAAATTAATGACAATAAAAGTTTGAAAATCTCCAACTGACTTGAGATCGAGTAAAATGCCACCAAATTATTTTAATCTCACAATTTCACTCACTTTCTCACAAACGTGTAAAATAACAGAATTAAATTTCAGTAATGGTTCATTATTTCCTATAACTACTTGAAACTATTAACCTGTATTATGACGCTTAATTTGCAGCGTAAATTGTAAAGCGGTATGACTTGAGGCCATTCCGATCGACTGACTTCCAAATTAGAGGGCCTTGTTTTCCGTGATTTTGACTACCGTCGATATGAGAAACATCTTACGATTAAAAATATTTTATCGAAACCTGATGCTCGAATGAGAACATTTATAAGTATAATTTTCTATTTGTAGGTAAAATTATATCATGTTTATACATGCATAGAACAAAGGTTTTCTTTTCCCTTTACAAGGACTTGCGCATTTTCGACCCCTGAATTGAGCGAAAACTTAATTCTCAGCAAACAATTAATCTTAAAATGTAGTAAAATTAGAAAAAAATCACATGACTGGAATTGGGTATTGGCGAATTAGTTGTGAGTCAAATTATGTAGCATTAGTCAAATTAGTTATTAGTAGAATTAGTTATTAGTACAATTATTTTTTAGTAGAATTAGTTATTAGTAGAATCAGTTATTCGTGGAATTAGTTATTAGTAGAATTAGTACGTACATTGCGAAGTTGATTCTAAACATGAAAAGCTTTTTATCAAAAATACTCATTTTCTCTATAAATGGAGAAACGAAAAAATCTAATGTCTAAGTACACCGTTCAATGTTCAATTTCATTACAGGCAAGTAAGTACATATTAAAGGTAGGCGTCGATATAATTATGAATCCATCAATATAATTATAATTTTAATATAGTCAGGTTCTTATAACATTTATTATAATTTAGTATGTTATCACATTGTATTGCCCACATTTCACCTCTAGATATAATATTATAATAATTAGTCAATACCTCCATACAATATCCCAACATTTTCTCTTTTGATTGACAGAATATCGACAACTACTTTCATAACAAATTAACTGTATTATAATAATAAAGATATCTCAGAGATTTTAATAACATAATTAATATTAATAAACATATCGTCATATATGAGAATAAGAAGCATTATAATACTATACGAGAATCATAGAATACGTTCTAACTGGGAAATTTTGATTTTTTGGGCGAAAATGTTTCTACACGACAAATCAATGAGTGCCTACCACTAACGAGAATATCCTTAAGTTGGGAAGGTAGTTTTTTATAATTTTTATAAGTAACTAACAAGGATCCCTCTTTGTGTAAAATATAATAATGTAAAAGATAGTAATGTAAAAGATCTTTGTGTATAAGATAATTATGTAAAAGATCTTTGTGTATAAGATAATTATGTAAAATATCTTTGTGTAAAAGATAATAAAAGTGTAGAGTGTTTAAAGCTTTGATCTCATTTTTCTCAACATTTTAATCTTGTAATCAGTTGTTATTCTCGGGTGACGATATAGTCTACCTTTCTTTTACATAACATATTTAGTATAAGGTTGTCGAGATATTTGTTCTGAAAAACACCTTCCTGGCAACACCCACTCCCAATCCCCTAATGAAAACAATTTCTAGTGAGTGCAGTACAGCTGATATAAATATGGTTTTAAATTTCTTTTCTTCATTTAAAATTTTACGCATACCTATAGTACTGATCCGATCTAATATAAAAAACTCATAATTCGATTATAGGAAACTAATCTAATATAGGTACCTACCTACTAGTCTGTGTGTATTGGTATCTAAAATGTCGGCAAACATCACTTTGATTTCTAATTCTCACAAATTATTAGTGTTTTCACACCTCTTATCAAGAATTAACTTCGGCAAAATAAATTGAGCTGATTCAGTATTATTAAATTGGAAAAATATGTGCATCTCATGCAGGGCAGGCAGAGAGAACAGAACGTCACACTACCATATCCTTATATACACTCCTTGCTTCTGTCACGTTCATGCAATTCATCATACACGCACGTCTATTCCTATATACTCGTATCAGTCTGCCCTGAGGATTCATAATAAATCCAGATTACTCTAGGCTCAGTCTTTCAATGTTTCCAAACCAAGAATGCTGATCCAAAGTGATACAGAATCGTAATGTCCTCACAATTAGTGTAAATATCAGAGAGAGTAAAAAATCTGGTTGTTGGAGCAATTTTTTATCAACAGATTTTTTTTTAAAGAATCTGGATTTGCATACACAAACCCAAATACTTTCCTGCACACCTTGCACTAGGCTAAAAGCCTGTATCGCAAAGTGTGGAATACATCGCCAGCGCCGGGGTTTGAACCTGGCACCTCCCGTTTGTGAGACTGCCGCCTCAACCAACTGCGCCAACTATGGGTTCAAGCCTAGGATTCAATCAATTTTTTTTCAGGCATTCTGACTCTACTGCATCAGCTTCGAATAACTTCATCAATCATTCATTATCACACTATAACCTAATATAATCTGATTCCTACATAACATAGTGAACCATCAAATTATTACCATTTTATAGTAATAATAAATTAAATCTTCTCCGCCGTATCGAACATCAAGATACAACTTTACCCTTTTTATGCAATTCTTCATTTTTATTATTCCGTCGTGAATTTAGCACACCTATCTGAAAAAAGCAGGGACGTGTTGGGAAAGTAAATTCGATGCAAAAAAGTTCTCGTTTCACTCATCTTGTAATAGAATATCTAATAGCCACCTTCTTTTTTACTTGAAACTTTTAGTTTTTGAAAGACCATGTCGAAAGACCTCGCGTTATACAACTCTAAGACCCCTGACAGAGACAGTTGATGTTCAAAGTCACACGAGCCATTTTCCAGTCAAACAGATCAGCAGCTCTAGCCTAAGAATAGAGGTGGTCTACCGACCTACCGAGGCTACCGCCTGGTTGGTAACGGGCTCGAATCCAGTGGGCGCGGGTTCGATCCCCGATGCCATCAACCTACTCCACTTCACGATACAACCTTTTTAAGCTTACTGTGAAGTGTACAAAGGTGTAGATATTAGGGTTTATTTCGATAAACCCAGATTTATTTATAAAAAAAATCATACGTCTCTGTTGTCTCTTATAGAATATGCTTTATATGTAGGTGTGTGTAGGTATTACGGTATGTAATGCAGCTGTATTAGTGGATATTTTTCATCCTCCAGGCATCAACTAAACGGCATATTAACCGATCTAATAGACCTCCACACTATCATTACCAGTGCACCGCACCTAACCTGACTATATCTCATCTTATTATAATCTATCGCCTCTATACATTGAAGATTCGTATATATAGAAACAGATCTAACTGCATTATAAGAAGTTTAAACACTACACTGAATAGAAAAATATCTAATTTAAATTAATGCTGGATGAGGTGAGGAATAACAGTGATAGGAGCTACTTACAATTATTTTTCATACAAAATTTGTCCCAGGCGGCTCCTTCTCCTCTATTCCTCACCTAAAAACTTGGAGAAATCCAGCATAAGTCTCTCCTGTAAGAGAAAAAATATACAATAATTTCGCTACATTCATAAAAACTTTTACGGTCATACTCTAGAAAAGGGTTCACTGTATTTACACTATTTTTCCAAAGTAAATTTAGTAATAGATTGTCGAGATCTAACCATGTCTCAAAAAATCTTTTTTTTAAAGTCAATATGCCTACTTTTCAACTATCTAAAGATATACATAGTTCAACCCAGAACAATTATGCATTCTCTAAAAACTCATTCGTACTTATATTATGTAGTTGATTTATCTTCCTAGCGTAAACGGACAAGAATTATATAACGTTCTTGATATATCTATACTAAAGAATATTGGTTATCTATAAAACATATAGCGCAGAAATAATGGTGATAACTTATACTACCTATTGGTTTTCTTATGTATGAATAAAAGTTAAGAAATTGATGTAATACGGAAATTCTATTATTTTACTGTCGGATATACTCGTACCTAATATCTATCGGGAAGTGAGCACAAAACGAAAGGTTATAATAAAATTAAGGTATAAAATCGAATGATTTTATTAGAATTAGGTATGATCTATAGTGATCCATGAATAAATCAACATTTCCTCAATCAACGATCAATAAAATAATGCAGATAAAATTAGTCTTAACATCTTCGATTAATGTGGTATATAAAATAAATTTTACAACTTAATATCTTTCAACGTTTAACAAGTTTTATTACATTATTTTATTGTTCATTCAGTTCAACTATACAGCAATACAGTCCACTTCAGGCACCTCTCTATCAACATATCCCTTCAATAAAAATATATTTATTGTTTTATGCAATGCTTTCATAATCGCAATATGTTCGTTTAGATTTTAATCCTTGGTTATTATTATCCATGAAATTAGAGATATGTCTGCATCATTGATCGATTATCATTTTCTTATAAGCACATGCCCTGCGCACCTAATCGCAATATGTATCCACAGTTGTGTACATACAAATACTATAAAACAAATTATTATCCAATTGAGAGAAGAATTATTATTTTTACCTAACTGATTAATTTTGTACTTAATTATTTACTTAAATCAAAACACATAGAATTTCATATATGTACAACGAGCGTAAGATACTGCTTTTGTATGAAACATTAAAAACAGCAGCATCTACCTAACTGAGCGTGAGCCTGTACCAAAATAGAACGAATGTAGTTAGTTATATATAGTATGCATTACGATAGTAGAAGGCTTTGTTTATAGATTAATATTAAGTACCCACGAGGTACTGATATTCGAGGTAATCAAGAAGAATGGGTCATGGGATACAGAAGTATAGGTTGGGATGCAGTGGGCCGAGATGGGATGGGATGGGATGAGGATAAGGAGTAGGTATAGGTATGGGTGTATAAGACAATGTGTAAGGTGCTCAGTGGGAAGGTATAAGTCCTGCCATTAGTCTGGCTAATAACAGAGCGGCGCCTCGCAGTTTCACACCTCGGTCCAGAGCTCGCAAGAGAAGGGCGGTTCGTTACAAATATATATTAATTTTAAAGTTCAAAGTAAATCAATCTTTATGACCCACTCCTCTGCGAGTAATCTACGTTTTTTTATGTATTTAAGTTTGTTTAATAACTCGTATCTTTACTAGTATTTGTGCCTGCGCCTTTAGGTATAATGCAACCCTTATTGCATACATGTTGTTTTGCAATTAAAGTAATTTTTCTCTTTAACCGTAAGTCCAGGATTATCCCCTACCGTCACTCGAAATATGTAGCCTGAGAATTCTAGCGAAATCTGAATTAAAAATGATTTAGTTACATACATAGATATTTATTTAAATGGTAAATAGTTAATTCTATTTTCATACTGGATTGTGTAGGTGTAAAACCAAACGGAACTTTAAAATGTGTTAACAATTTTAATAATTATTGAGTCATCGATTTTTAATTAAAATTTATCGATCTGCGTACATATTTCATATTTACAAAATGATTTATATTGTCTGTATATATGTATCTATATGGACAACTATTTTGGTATGGTAATTAAATATTCATCGATTATTATGCCACTAAATCTATTAACTTACTTCATCACCAAATATATTATTTATTGCAAATTGGTATATACCAAATTTAATACAGGCAGGTATGTTCTTAATATACCAACTTTTAACACGACATGTTCTGACTTTCCATCCGAATTGGTCAACATATTGTATAGGAGTTACAGAACAAGGTACTCTCAGAGTGATTTTTTTAAAATCAAATCGAAGTCTTAGGTGTAGGGTCCAAACGTGATGTAATGACAATTTTATATGACGAGAATAAACGTAATAGAAAATTGTTTGGAACTTCAAAATCGTGAAACTTTGGTATGCTGGAAGAGATCGCTGTAGAGGGATAGGTTTGTCCTATAGTGAACAGTACTTGCTATTAGGTACTTTTGGCTCATCTTGCCAAATTATGTAGTACTGTTTACCTGTGGAATCAATACATCACTGTGTTCCCAAAAAGGATAATGAAGGATGTTGAAGTTGGATGAATTCTAAATGTAGATCGTCCTGATATCTGTCACCAGAGATGGGACATATGACCAACTAATATATTTTTTGTACGAAATCTACAACGTTTCGTAATAGTCATATTTTTTAAAGAAAAAATGTAATTCATCCAGTTCGGAAATCATACAATAAATTTACTAATGATTCAGTATTGATGAGATCGATAATTATCCAATAATTTGTGGTCATCATCATCATGAGTACCTACTATATATTTTTAATAATTATAAAAATAATATAATATGTAAGTAAGTACCCAAATGTTTATAACAATATATTTTTGTTGTAACGATAAGACTTGTAATAATATGAATATTTATTTTCGGGGCGTGAATGTAATGAATAATTTATTTAGTGAAAAGTCTCTGATTTGCTTACATCACGAGCCGCCTTTGCCCCGCGGCTGATGTAATTAGTCTGTCCATGTAATTATCAGCGGCCGAAGTCGTAAATAATAAAGGCCGAGATGTTCAGGGGCGGTTCGTAACACTCATCTCGATTTATATATTTTTTAAATCGATTATTATCGTAATTTATCCATGGCTACACTATTTCACTGAATTTGTTACGCTATACTTTAGTTAATGTGCCATTATGTTATGTATGGGACGATCCTTTCATACGTAGAGTAGAACACAACACAGAAAGATTTTAGCATAATGTTCTTTTTGTTCTTTTATTTCATCGAATAAATATGTTGTTTAATGATATCGATTCGATATTTCGTAAACATATTTAATTCGATTCATGAGATACATAGAATCGATAAAATATTCGCTATAGGTATTTGCTATGTGCCTATATACACCTGTACCTATAATTATCTGAATATACCTATCTAAAAAAGAGCAGTGGCTACATACTCGTACCTGTGTAACACTCATATGAATTTCCTACTTTTCTTTTCCTGCATCTTATTAACTATGCAGTATATGCACACCAGGCGTGAAGCTACCTAAGAACACGATTCCCATCGAGTTACCTTTTGGAAAAAGTGATAGGTATAATAGTGTCTAATCTGTGGAAATCCCATAAGAAATGTTAGCCCCGGCTTCCCTTCTGCAGAAATCTACCCTTCGCCACTGATGCACACACAAAACCTATTGCTAGTTAGATATATACCTTGTTGTCAGTAGCGAAGATACCTAGGTATACGATTCCCATCGATTTACCTTTTGATTAAAGATGATAAAACAATAGGTCTAATCTGACATGTTGGTGCCCCCGGCTTCCCTTCCACAAAAATCCACTCTTTGCCACTGATAGATTTAGATCGTAGGTTGAGGGCTTTGATTATTGAAGTACCTAATCAAATTATTTTTCGTCATGCTTTTGAGGGTATAGGTGCCTACTGGACAAAATCCAACAAAATAAAAATAAAAAACACAAAGGGCAAACATAGAAGTAGTACCTACTTATAAATAAAAAGTCTGACCAAAGGATACTATGCTAGAAAAAAGGTTGGGAGCCGCTGATAAACACACCTCGTTTCGCAAACAATTTTCCTATTGAAAACGGTTGACCAACTCTGTTAGTTCATTTCATATACATTCGAGAATCGAGATCCTTAGTTCGAATCCCGGCGAATTGCTGTGAGTAGATTCTTTCTTCTGGTTGTGTCAGCTCCTGTTTTTACACTGCACAAAACTGTTTTGAGTTCTCAAAAGGAGGACTATCGTCATTTCAAAAAAAAGTGATTTTTCAGACCTATGGATCTCGCCAGCCTTACCATGCTATATAAAAATAGGGTAAATATGTAGGTACATAGAACATTCCTCTAGTGAATGAATATAACAGATTTATCATATCCCATCCTAATCTAATATCCTAAAAAAATGTGAAAAACACCTCTAAAGTTTGTTTTCAAAGACTGCAACATGTTTCCCGAAAGTCGTAATTTTTTTTTTCGTGTGATAATAATATGAATTAAAATGTAGTGAACGACCGTAATTTTTTTTTAAATCAAAGCGAAATTATAACGAAAAAAAAATGGAATAACGCTATTTTTAATATTTGATCGTGTGTTTGTGCATGCGATTTTGAAACTTAACGTCGAGGGAAGTGTTTTCGAGATACTTACTCGTCCTTTCAAACCTTATGACTATTGAAGGAAAATCCCGCGAGCTTAAGGCCCTCCACATCCCCGGGTAGCTCAGGCGCATTAATATCGACCTCTTAACCCGCACTTCTAGCAAAATATTATTAAGAGGTGGGCCCAGCTCCCCGGCAAACCCCACTCCTGAATTACGTTCCTTCAATATCCTTGTCCAAGGAGGTTGACCTTATGATATGACATCATAATTTTCACTTGTGTAAAGTAAAAGGGCGAAGTAAGTAACTAATTAGTAGATAAGTATTTAGATTTCTATTGTAGATACCTGTTGATTGTATGTAGGTAGGTGAGTAGATAGGTATAATGTAATGTTGTGTTTATATTATGAAATCAATCAATATAGAGTCCACCTGTAATGACAGCCCAGGTGAGTGGAGGACGGTTAGGGGTGGAGAAGCTCTCCTTTGTCGGCCATCTATCTTTTTCGTTTGAAAATTGCTCGATCTATTCTAATATACGCAGGGCCGAACTTAGCGTAAAGCTAAGTAAATTATATTCAAATAATATATGCATCTGTTTTCTTCGACAATTTACGAAAGAAATAGTTATCCCATCAGATTTAATCTTGAACTGATTTAATATCTTGTGCTTTGCATTTTGTTGTGTAAACTTTTTTTCCGTTGTCGCGTTAACATTTTGTCTCTAGACATTTTGTCGTGTATGGTACCTACTAATCAAACCATTGATAAGTTATCATTTTATCAATGATAACGTTTTATCATTTGTGGGCAACGAACCCGCGAAAAGTATAAATATTATTGATTAAAAGTTGATAAAATGATTTTGACATCGCCATTAAAATAGTGAATTGATTCAATGCCATGGGTACAAAATTATCGCCAGATATTTAAATTAAATTAAATTTAAAAAAATTAACCTATTTAAATAAAGTCCATGTACTGTTCTCGTTCAAAGTTCTAGTAAGTTAGTCGTAGTATGTTTAAAATATATATATTTTACATTACAACCCACTGCGCAAATTAAAAAAATATATCAGATACTTACATTAAGGTTAAATCTTTTTTCCAAAATATTGGATTAGGACATCATTATTATTAAAATTAATATTCAATATATCCCAGTCAAATGGGATCCAGTCCGCTCCCTGTGGCATGAGGATAAGTTATTAGCTTCCCCTCCCAATGATTTGATCTGATAGCTGGTCGTTACACTAATATCCACTAATTTGGGTCGACTAAAACACAACACCACCTACCTACATTAAATTAGTATTATACAATATGTTTAACAATATAATATGTATCTTTTACCTGCAATATCTCGTCTTGTAGAGATTAGATGCTTACGTTTAGTACTCGATTAAAACTTAAATTAAAAACAACTTCCTATTATGTACATATTGTACTCGTAAGTTAAGTGAGTCGTTGATGGGATTAACTGGAAGAAATCACAGCTTTACGATAAGTAGTAAATAAGTTCACCTAGTGAACAATGCTATGTCATACTAATTCTCATATCCCATATATTTGGGGTTGGCGGCTCGGATCCTCTCTCTCCATCTACCCCGATCGAGGCAGTCTTCTGGAGTAAGCTCCAGGTATTCCATGTCCCCTCTGATGGTCTCCTCAAGGTACTTCTTTGGCCGTCCTCTCTTTCTTGGTCCTTTTGCTTTGCTTTTGCTAATGCTATGTCATACTAATCGCATATAAAAATGCTCGGATATTTTGGTTTTCAAAATAACTAGCGCTACTATGCGAAACGCTGGTGTTTACTAGGCATTGACCATCAAAACCCCAACAAACAAATTATACCTTGGACCTATTCTGATTTCATGGTCCATCAGAGTTCCATTCACCCCTTGTATCAATTCATCGCATTGCTGTGTCTTTCAGGGTTGATGTTTGTGATATACCCATTAAAACACAGTCTCTTTCTTTGGTGTTTTTAACCTCTAAAAGACCGTAGCGAGTGGAGAAGCATTTTCATTTTAGAAAATGAGTTCAGATATATGAGGTTTATGTGTATAATGGACCTTCTAACACATAAAATCTCCAAAATTTCCGTAATCTGTTATGGGATGTATAATGTATTCGATAAAATATCTAAGTACCTGCCTAATGTATATTTTAATAATATAATTGTAGGTGTGGTGTGGAAACCATTACATCAGGTGTGAACTGCCGATAGAGAGAAGTGATTAGCCGCAGGGTACAGACTCACTAGCCACTATTCCAAGGTAGTCCTATACCTATACACCGGCATCTCTTACCGTCTCTAGGAATCTCACCATTAAATTAGACAAATATCTCTAAAGGCTACCGACCGTCAGATGATCTATAGGCCGACGAAATTATTATAAGTTTTTAATTACCTGTTGTCTGTAATTAAATTATTATTTCTATATACCTACCTATATGATATATATACTTATAATGCTACATGATTTAAAAATATAGTTTCTTTTCACTGAAAGTGAATTATGAAATGATTTTTGAGTATCTCATCTCACAGTATACATTGAAGGACTCCCACGGGCTTAAGGCCCTCCGCATCCCCGGGTAGCACAGGCGCATATAGCGTCCTCTTTACCCGCACTTCTTAGCAAAATCTTTTTAAGAGGTGGGCTCAGGGTTAGCCAGAAGGGAGCCCCCCGACAAACCCCACCCCTAACTTACATTCCTTCAGTGTCCTTGTCCAAGGATGGAAACATATTTACAATTATTTACAGATACATACATGAGTACAAACAAGAAAAGAAAACAGTAGAAATAAAGCATATATACAGTTTACATAGATATTTGTCCAGAAAGCTAAGCTCAGGGTCCAGGAAACAGGATGTAGGTACACAGGGCGGCAGGAGAAAGACGACAAGAACATAGACGAGTTCTCCGGTCCAGCACAGCGATCTCACAGTATATTGCTAAACTAGGTATAGGTTTTTATGTAATGAATTTATGTATAGAGAAACCTAATTGATACACTTAAAAAAATTGAGACCATGGGCCAACAAAATAGGAGTTAAGAAGTCCACGAAAAAGGCATCAGGTAGCGTTGGTGAAAAAAGCAGGGGATTGAAAAGAGTCGAAACCTTTGGAAGAGGTCCACATCCAGCAGTGGAAAGAACACGGCTGAATGAAAATATTATCCAATTAACAAAATTATTTAGGTACTAGCGTAAGAACCCGTGCTTCGCTACGGTCAAATGTTGGGTTTGGATGAAGGAGTAGTTCAGCAATGGGAAACGAAACACATTCATCCATCTATCACATCATAAAGTAATGAGTTATAGCTGCTCTCATCATAATACTTGCCTCCCTTGGTGACTTTCACACATACCAATCATGAGCCTGCATGCATTCAGACTGCCCAACTACTTTAACTTCTAACATCATGGTCTTGGATAGAGAACCTTTATCTGATGTTTCATTCCCCTTATATGCAACCTTTGAGTTCATCCTTATGGAAGTATAGGTAATATAAGCATTAGGGGTACATTTCCCGTGCTTCGCAACGGCAAACTCTTGTGTTTGGAATAGTTCAATATACTCGTAAGAAACGGTGAAGTGTAATGAAATATATATGTCAATTGCAATGAGTACTGCATGTTCTTGAAAAAGATTTCATGGGGGTAAATTACTATAAAATTATGACATACAAACCCACTTTTCTCATCCTGTAGTAGTACTTTTTGACGTTCATGGATAAAAGTGTGTTGTACAACTCAGAGCCAAGTATTTCCAAAAAGCAGTTGTGTATATTACTTAACAAAACATTATGTATGGAAAGTTAAGATTCATAAAATAATGTAAATTATTGATGTGTTTATTTTCCTATAAACACTTAATACATACAAAGATAATCAAAATGTTTTAATAGGTAGGTACTACTAATTTGTCTACATGAAATTATTAAAAAAATAAATATCAAATTATTAAAGGTTTTAATGTAGGTAGTATTTATGTTCTTAAAAAGTAATGTAATGCAAAGATGTAGTTTAGGTATATATTTATATTCCATTTATTTATTAGCCATCTGTTGAATGAATATAATAATAGGACGTTTAGGTATACCAAACATGCTTATTTTGTATGTGATTTAAGGATTACTTATAATATTAAACATCATTACAGAATTATTGGCATCAGCCGACCAAACAACTTTAATTTCATGGATCTTTGACAATTTTTGTACAAGGGGAAAGGCTCAAGGTTGGAATGCGGCAGTTATCGGGCTATCAGTTTGCTGAGCTCTGTGGGCAAACTGTATGGAAAGGTATTGATTGAAAGAGTAAGAAAAGTGACTGAAAGTAAAGTATGGGATGTGCAGGGTGCTTTCATGAGTGGCAGGGGGTGCACCGATCAGATCTTCTCCCTACGGATGGTCGTGGAGAAGCTTCTGGCTAAACACCAGAGGCTCTTCTGCGCGTTCGTGGATCTGGAGAAGGCATACGATCGTGTGGACCGAGAAAGACTGTGGCGTGTACTGTCGGAATATGGGGTGAGCGACCGACTGATTGGCGCAATCGCGTCTCTATATACGGAGAGCTCTGCTTGTGTCAGGGTGAATGCTGCGTTGTCGCAGTGGTTCACTCTCACAAAAGGGGTTAAACAGGGTTGCGTCATGTCGCCTTGGTTGTTCAACCTGTTCTTCGACTACTGCATGCGTCCTCTGAATGAGCTGAATGTTGGTGTGGACCTAAATGGAGTGAAAGTATGTGCGTTAATGTTTGCAGATGATTTAGTGTTGATGGCTGATGATGAATGTGAGTTACAACGGTTAGTATCCTGTGTGTACGAAAGCTGCGATATGAATGGTATGAAAATGAATGTAAATAAAACGAAAGTATTAGTGTTCGAAAGAGAGGAAATAAGGACAAATTGTGTGATAAAGGTTGGTAATGACTGTCTGGAGCAAGTGGATGAGTATGTATATCTGGGAAGTTTGTTTACTAGAGATGGACGCTGTGATGGAGACATTGAAAGAAGGAAGCTGGCCGGTACTAGGACGAATGGTGCGCTCGGTCCGATTGTTAGTAGTAGCAATGTGTCTATGAAAGCAAAAGTGCTAGTGCACAATGCTGTCTTGGTGCCGACCCTGATGTATGCTAGTGAGACGTGGACGTGGATGAAGAAGGATGAATCAGGGTTGAATGCAGTAGAAATGAGGTCATTAAGAAGAATGTGCGGGAAAACGCTGAGAGATAAGATAAGGAATGAGGTTATTAGGGAAATGAGTGACTGCAAGACTGGTGTAGTGACAAGAATGAAAGTAAACAAACTAAGATGGTTTGGGCATGTTGAGAGAATGAATGATGACAGGATGACAAAAAAGATATATCTGAATGAGCGAAGAGGGGTGAGAAAGCGCGGCCGTCCGAGACTGACCTGGTCCGATCATGTCGACCAGATCCTCAAGGATGGACGCGTTTTGAGTAAAAGGAATCGGAGAGCGTGTATGACTAATTGCATGAATGTGACGGAAGCTAGGAGTGTGTGTAAGGATAGGGCTGTCTGGCGCTCTGTCCTCTCTGCCTACCCTGCAAGGGATGTGGCGTGAGGGTATAGATAGATAGATAGATCTTTGACAATCTATGAATGTCTCGTCTATCGCCATTGACGTCCATCAATTTTTTTTATATTTCCAAATAATAAATTTCAATTCAGTACATCGGCTCGTCCAACGGTTTGGCACCATAGGAATACCCCTCCACAGCTTTCCGAGTTACTAAAACAGGAATTAATCAGATCTATTTTAAATAAATTACCTAGTTAACTAAGATAAACATTGTTGCTTAGTTTTTCGGTGAGACCAGTAGGAGTGTCGAAACGTCAATCAAGTTAAGTTACATAGGGTGCATCTCTAAAACGCTATGATATCGAGTAATCACAGTGAAAACCTTCAACAATTACTAAGTAAGATAAACACAGTCATAGAGAAATATGTAGTAGGTAAATGCATATTGAAACATTGTACGCACCTTGAATTTCCCTACAAATTCTGTGATCCGAACATTCAAATTATCCAGAACTCCATGATTTTCACAGTGCCAGATTACAATTTCATGATTCGTACCTGGAATTTTAAATCATCATGAATGTTCAACCTTAATGAACCTTTAAGTGTATCCTCACACTGAGATTAAAAACTTGCAGTTGACTTCTGGATGTCATATTCCACACACCCAAAAAGACCATTGTACTGCCTACACTAATGGTATCAGATAGTTAAAAACACACCACAAAATGGCTCCGAGTGACGAAGTCTTGTAACTTCCTTGTATTTCCTAAAGAGAAGTAGTATTAATTATAACAATGAATTTAAACATGAGTATTTAAAAAAAAAATTACCATAAAAATTTTTTGAGGTTATGTCTGAACACAGATTTTGCTACTCAACACTCCATGTCTTATTATAATACTATCAAATACTATATAAACTCATTTCATGTAAGCACATTAATTATTCTCCACACCAAATTGTGTTAAAATTATAACCTACCTATAATAACACATTACATGTAAACGCCAAACTAAACAAAACATCGTAATTTGTTTGAAGTTGACAGACGCATCTGACAAAAGGAATCAGTGTTGCCATATTCATATTATGTTTACACCATAATCGAACCGCTAAAATCGTACGTAATTTGGTAGTCTTAAACTGAAATTAGGTATAATTCTTAAAGATTAATATTTTTCATAGTAGGTATTTTAGTTTCATAATATAACACCTTGAATAATAATAAACCTACGTGTATGACACTCATCGCTGCTGGCTAAAGACAATTTTCATCACTGTCAAAGCGATTTTAAAAAAAAACTTCTCGTTGACATTTATTAGTGTTGGGCGTTAGCTAATTTAAACTGTTACTCCCAAAACTGTTATTTCGCAGTAGCTGCAAGCCTTGCCTGTTATTTACTAACCTAATAAATAATTTAAAAAAGTATTAATACTCGTATAGTTATACCTTTTTACTAAACAAATATAGGTAAATTCGTTTAAATCCAAGTTCATTAGCTTTTTTTTAAACAGATATTTAATAAATACTCCTTACTGTTATATCAAATACCTGTTACAAATAACGCTTTCGGTTAACAAATATTTAGTACCTGTTAGTTTTTTTTCTACCCAATTCTACGTTGCAAACGTCAAATTTTGTTGGAATGTCGTTATATTGTCTTAATATTATTGTTGTTTAAATTATAAGTAATTCCTAATGAACCGATTACTTAGTGTTGTTTGATAATAATCTTGAGTAAAAAGTGTGCTTCATTATCCAGAATAATGCAAAATATGATATTATTTCAGAGATTCACCTGTGTTTTTTAAAGGTATTGTATAGAATAATAAATTATTTATTGCTATATAATTAGCGTTTAATTAGGAAAGTACCTACCTTGTATCACTGAATAAAAATTTAGGTACCTACCTACCATATAAATAATACCTGTTTTCTGTGTAATTAGGTAGGTATAATAGGTATGTCAAGTTTGAAATAAGAATATTACTCTGTTTTCAATAACTTGCTTATATTTATCTGATTTTGGGAAACATTTGATATTCCAATTACCTATTATTGTTGACTATTTTCGTTTATAAATATACCTGCATCAGTTGTAGGGACATAATTCTTCATAACGGATATAGTGAAAAATGTTAGAAACATAGGAGTAGGTACGAACTAAAATATTTATGTGGGATTCAGTGTCTAATTAGGTATGTACCTACCTACTTTGCTTCATCCAATAGAAATTTAAGTACCTACCTAGTACCTACCATGAATAATATTTTCAAATTTTTAATATGTCAAGTTGGTATCATCGTTGAATATAGATTGAGTGTTAAATTTATAGATGAGACATAATTCTTCAAATTTAGAGAAAAAAGCTTATGTCCCTCATTAGAATTTGACATCTGTGGTTATAAAAAATATGAAATTTTGTTATTACAGAACGCATTATGTTATAGGTATTTCAGTATCGTCTCACTTTTTAATTTGACGAATGGTTTTATTTCAATGGCAAAATCTAAATACAAACCAACTTCACATTTCACAATGAATTTAACCTTACAATACCTTTCAATAAATTTAAAAATAACTTATAATTTTAAAAACTGACATCTCAAAAGCGACACGACATGGTGGAAATTTTCTTGAAAAACCTTGAATTTTGATGTTTTGTGTAATGAAATATCTTATCCAAGACTACATATTATTAATTTTTTTTATATCCTATGTGTATCTTGGAAGTGTTTACTAAATCCACTCAATTAATGAACGCACAAAACTATTTCATATAAAAGATTACCCCGGAATGAATTAACAGGAAATTGTGGAAATTGGACACAAAGTATTCTCTGTTTCAAGTATGTTGTACGTTGGATCAGTAGTCATTCTATGGAAAAACTTTTGTATCCATGGAAACCCATGAGAGGGATGATGTGGAACGGGGAGTGAGAAAAATACGAACATACATACCTACATATGTACGAACTGAAATATTTATGTGGGATTTACAGTTTTTTTTTCAGTAAGCCTCTGTACCTAAGAGTTGTAGGTACTAACCTGTACCCAAGCCCAAGTGTTTTAATAAGTATCACGATCAAACTAACCAGGATTGGCACTATTTTTAACCATTTTTTTATGGGTGAGCGACTGAGCGCCGAAAACTGAAAGCCTTGTATGAGCGTAATTATAGTTTTCTTTACATAAACATTTTTGAAGTGTGTTTCACGTGAAAATACATACGTATAGTACCACTTCTAAGTTAACTGCTGAAACAGTGTTTATAATAAGGGATAATTAGATATGTCATTAAAGGTATTAGGGAAATGAGTGACTGCAAGACTGGTGTAGTGACAAGAATGAAAGTAAACAAACTAAGATGGTTTGGGCATGTTGAGAGAATGAATGATGACAGGATGACAAAAAAGATATATCTGAATGAGCGAAGAGGGGTGAGAAAGCGCGGCCGTCCGAGACTGACCTGGTCCGATCATGTCGACCAGATCCTCAAGGATGGACGCGTTTTGAGTAAAAGGAATCGGAGAGCGTGTATGACTAATTGCATGAATGTGACGGAAGCTAGGAGTGTGTGTAAGGATAGGGCTGTCTGGCGCTCTGTCCTCTCTGCCTACCCTGCAAGGGATGTGGCGTGAGGGTATAGATAGATAGATATTAAAGGTAAACAATAAGATCTTATCAATTAACAAGTTTTTTATCAGCATTTTATGTTTTTTGTTGTTGTTGTTGTATCTATTATACGGATATTGTGGGTAGAGTAGATGTATTTTTCTAATATATTACTGTTTTACCTGAAGTGTTATTTGTTAATGTCTTCTAACCTAATGACCTTTCCTATTATCAGAAAATCACCTGCCGGGCGCATTATTTAATTACTCGTATCACAACTTCTCAAATGGTTACATTATTTTATTCAACAACGAGAACATATTATATATTAATAGATATAGGTACCATAAGAAATTAATTAATCACCGTAATATTTTGAAAAGTTGCATAGAACCAGGATTCAGTATTACTCAGAAGAAATCTCTGAATGCATATTTTGAGTAATAAATTGAGCAACATCCTAGCAAGGTGTAGGTAAGCTATTAATTTTTTTTAATGAATCTGGGTTTGTCGAAATAAACCCTAATACACTTTTGTATACACTTCACAGTAAGCTTCAAAGCTTGTGTTGTGAAGTGGAGTAAGTCGGCATCGGGGTTTGAACTCGCGCCCGCCTGATTAGCAGTCGAGCGCGTTATACCAACCAGGCTAACTCATCGAATCGAATATATCTTACGCTTAAGAAACAAAATGACACCTAAAATTCAGGTGCAGGAATAACACAGCATGGCGATAAGCTCGCCCTAGTGAAAAAATGATAGAATTTATAGTTGGAATGTTAACATATCTCTGTATTTTGTTTACCCAGAGTGTCAGTAAATAACTAAAATCGTCCATTGGCTCTCAATATTTGGTCAGATTTTTTTCTCTATGTTTTATCCATAAAAGATTACTTTATTTATTTACACACTTTCCCTTCACACACAAATCCTCTCTCATAGGACAAAGTGTAAATAAATATCCAATGAGGTAAAGATTAATTACCAGAGTCAATTACGAAATATGTATGTAGTTACTAAATATTTACCTGACATCTTTCACAAACTTATTAATTACATTATGTAATTTACATATATATCTAGGTACGTATTAGGATTTTTCACCTTGCGATGTGTAGGTGCGATAGTAGATAAAAGCATGGGCGTCGTCAGGGGGGCAGCTGCCCCCTTAAAGATTAGAATAGGTATATATTTTCTCATACTATATGGTAAAACTGGTAAAACCTCAGAAAAAAATCACATTTCTACCACACATTTTCACATCATTTCATAAATTTTCTAAAATTAGTATGAAAATTCTCCAGTTTCTTAAAAAAAAAACCTGCGGCGCTATTTTTTATAATTTTTATATAAAAAAATAATAATCTATCTATCTATCTATACCCTCACGCCACATCCCCTGCAGGGTAGGCAGAGAGGACAGAGCGCCAGACAGCCCTATAATAATACAAAAAATAATAATAATACATATTATTGTGCAAAGTATCGTATACATTTTGAAACAAACAAACCACATCACGACCTTCTTCACTATGTCTCACAAAAAAAAAAAATTTACGTGTTTTTTGTGCTATATATACCTATATTTTTTTAATTTTTGCTGCCCCCCTCCCTAGCTCAGAGACTGGCGACGCCCATAGATATATGTATATATAATGAGTTTAAACATATTAGATTAGATTACCTTAAATACGTACCTATATCTATGTTAGGGGCGTTTACCTTAATGTATATTTTATAATTAATTTAATTAAACTCAAAATCACCTACCTTCTAAATATGTGAGAAAATGTCGAGCATATAGATACAATGAGAAACTTCTATAGATACAAGCTTGTATGTTTTTATACAACAAATTCATATACCAATGTACCTACTTACATAGTAACTAGGTACCTGTATAAATACTCTTATCAAGGCCTTATCCTGGTTCACGGTCTCCAAATATTTTTACAATTAATAGTAGGTAGGTAGGTACCTAAAGGTTCTTACATTTGGAATGCATACTTCTAATAGAATATATTAATATTATGCATGTTATGTTTGGAATGTACTCATCCATCAGAACACATCACGAATGAAGAATAGAAACATAAATCTTGTACCAAGCTGTAGGTATGTCTGTCCTGAGGAGTGGAGAAGCGTGGGGACATGGGGCCTCACCACACAGCACCAGGTACCACTCCAACACCTGACAGTGGGGTCAGAAGGCAACCCGCTGAGATAGTTTGTTTAGGACCCGCGGGGGGGCCTCTGTCTAGAATCTATCAAAACCAATTCATGATACACATGCTTACCTGTTGTATATACTATACAATATACATACCTACTATAAGAACCTCCTTAAAACGTTGGTATTTCATCGATAGGTAGGTATTAGGTACTCTAGGTAGGTAGGTACATAATATACTTGCTTAAAGTTGGTGGGCCGACTATGGATTTGGCGTACTTGCCGACTAGTCGGCAATCAAATGGGCGATTAGTCGCTCGACTCAAATAGTCGGAAATTTCGCCAGATAGTCGGCTTTTCTGAGCATCCCCAGAGGACGCACAGGATAGAGCCGATTGGCGGCGAAAGACAAGAATGGCAGACCCCACCATCATGTGGGAATAATAATTGCCCAGGGAGGGAGAGAGAGAGTCGGCTTTTCTGACTAGTCGATACATCTCTACATTTCAATAGGTAACTACGTCCTGAAAATATGTTTGCTTCCCGAATCTCGAATGCGACCTCGTAGTTATACGAGATTAGGCTTTGTTATTTCCTTATTGATCATTTTAATACTTGGTACATATAATACTTCTGTCTTATGATAAAAATTTCGCCAGGAGGTATGCTTTTGTAAAGAAAACTGTTTTCATACTGAACTCCAAAGCAGTGTTGCCGTTTTGAAAAACTACTAGATTTTTTGTCAAAAAATACTAGAATATACTAGATGGGGGTCGACAAAATACTAGAAAAATACCAGATAATTTTTTTGTCGACTTTTTTTTTTTTTTTGGTCCTCCGCGAAAAATGTCATTGTTTGTCAACTCGTCGACGGGGGGGGGGGTCCCTAGGAAAAGTGACTCTTGAGAAAAACTGTTAACCTTTTTTTTTACGTCGCCAGCACAAAAAACTTCTGTCACAAAAAATTGTCGACAAAAAATTTTTATTACAAAGTACCGAAAAATACTAGAATTAGGTCTAAATATACTAGATTTTCATCAAAAATACTAGAATATACCAGATTTTCGGAATATACTAAAGAAAATACTAGATTCTTCAAAATGCCTCAAAAAATACTAGTTTAGTATTAAAAATACTAGAAACGGCAACACTGCTCCAAAGACGCAGTCTTCACATTTTGAAAGAAATTTTCATTTAATTTTAATTTTAAATGTATAATGCCATCTATTGATGCACGTTTGAAACTTTTCTTACCCGTTCTTTGCAGTCACCAACAGGATGTCACCAAACAAACTATTTCTCGAACGTTTGAATAGATGTCGTTTAACATTTTATTTTTTTATAACCTTCAACGTCAATTTGTTTTACGTAAATTTCAACAGATGGCACTTAACACTAACTGCATCGAAATATTTGCAATATGATCATCTTCATTTTTCAATAATATTGAACTAAAATAAAACAAGAATGAGTAAATGGACTAAGATTTTTATTTTTTATACTTATTAGTTTCCTGAAATCGATACACGTTGCACATTTATACAACCTTTATACAAAATATGAAAAATATACAATTTCTACATAGTAGACAGTGCATTTAAAGACAGATAGATTGTGTATTTTTTGCAGGTACATAAATAAATAAAATAGGTTTATTTAATTTCATTTTCTGCAGCCTCACAATAAATACAAAATTGCATAAACTTTTAGTTGCTGTATTCAGGAGTGAACCACAATAGCAAGAAAATGTATCAGCCAATCTATCTGTAAACTATACCCTCACACCGTATCCCTTGCAGGGTAGGCAGAGACGACAGAGCGCCAGACCGCTCTATCCTTACACACACTCCATAGCCTCCCTCACATACATGCTCTCGCTCCGATTTCTTTTACTCAAAACGCGTCTATCCTTGAGGATCTGGTCGACATGATCGGTACAGGTCAGTCTCTGATGACCGCGTTTCCTCACACCTCTTCGCTCACCCAGTTATATCTTTTTTGTCATCCTGTCGTCATTCATTCTTTCAACATGTCCAAATACTATAACCATCTTACATAATTGGCACCAAGAAAATAATTTCAGTAGTATTAGTATAAAATAATCTGTAGATACCTTGCGCTGGGTTATTTTACAAAAAAATATAATCTGAATATGTAGGAATTCTTTGTTAATTAAATATAATAAACTAAAGTAAGTATTAATATCACATTCATATTTATATAAAATAAATAAGTGGCTTTCACATAAAGTTAATACAAAATCACAGAAAATGTAAAATGATAAACACCTACTTAGCTTAAACCTAAATAATTCTCCAAATACCTATTCTCTAACAATGTATTTCTGGCCATAAATTTTAAAAATAAATATAATTTAAGTATAAATAAAGAGTCAGATCTCGGACAATCCTTAATTTCACGATATGATTGAGTCTAATAATATGTAGATTGTAGATACATATAGGTGTTAGATTGAAGCACCTGTGAGTTCAGGGTACACCTAATATACCTAACAACACCCAACATGGGCGTCGCCAGCATCGGAGCTAGGGGGGGGGGCAGCAAAAATTTAAGAAATCGATAATAGCATAAAAAACACGTAAAAACCGTAAAAAAATGTGAGACATATTGAACGTGGTGTAGTTTGTTTGTTTCAAAATGTATGATTAGATACTTTTCACAATAATGTGTAGGTATTAAAAATACACATATGATACACAAATTATAAAAAATAGCGCCGCAGGCAATTTTTTTTATGAATGTATTTGATGTATTTTCATACTAATTTTAGAAAACTTATGAAATGGTGAGAAGATGTATGGTAGTAATCTGATTTTTTCTAAGGTTTTACCATATTGTATAAAAAATACGAGTATATATACCTATTCCAATCTCTAGGGGGTTCAGCTGCCCCCCCCCCCCCTCTGACGACGCCCATGACACCCAACATCTTATCTAATTATTTCTCTAGAATAATAAGTAATAATTAGGATCTAGAAGACACAACTACATTTATTAATTAATTTGGCAGTGTTTATAAATTATATTTGTTACCAAAGATTATTTCTACATTATTTACCTAGATTATCTGTAAGCACAATAATCGCCGCAATTTGCTTCATTCCATACCAATGATTCCATACATACACAAACAGGCCCGGATTTAGAGGTGTGGAGATGGTGTGGAGGCCTCGGGGTAACAAAGGAGTGGAGGCCCCTTGGCCCCGAATCCTTTTCCAAATAAAATGGTCAATTTTTCAGTCGAGTTTTCCAATAAATAATTTATTGTGAAACCATGTAATGTAATCATGTTTGTACAAAGGTAAAGGTAAAACCCGAAAAAAATATCAGAGGAAAAGTTTACTAGTCTGAATTTGATTTTTTTCCGAAGTCTCTATTATGGTGGACCCTCTTTTTTGGAGGCCCCGGGCAGTAGCCCCGGTTGCCCTCCCCTAAATCCGACCCTGTACACAATAATATACCTAATATTTGGTACACAATCATCCATCATTTATTTCTTATGATGAAGCATGTAAATATGTATAAAAAATGTATATCATACCTTCGCATTTTTGAACACATCAGCTCTACATATGCCTACTACTTATATTCTATTTAAAAAAGAATGAAAAATATAATAAATAATGTGACACGATACAAAAATATTATACTTATTATATACAACGCTCTAGGTCATCCAGTTTTATAGCGTGTCCCGAAAGTTGACGACATTCTGTGAGAGGCGGAAAACCTATCCGCGACTAACCAGAAAAATATCAATAGATATTAGATATATTAAAACCTTAGTAATAAATCACTGGTTTTAGAGATATTGGTGGCACTTTGATTGCAGGACTAATGATCTTAACGTATAAAAAAATCGGTGTCTCAGAATATGAAAAATTCTAGCAATGGCACGCGGAGAACTGATTTGAACGGAGAGGTTCATAAAATTAGCAATAATTAAAAAGCTGACCATTTTTCACTAAGATCATTATATTTTTTCAGTCAGTAATGAGTTGGTCTCTCAGTCCCCTAAAGAATATCGTTGTCTTTACGGACATCCTGTATACCTAGTGAGTCTTATTGACATTTCGAATAAACATTCATTTAGCACATTGTGTTATGTCAATACATAAAACTGTTAGTAAATTCAACACTAAAAATAAAAAAAATCTTTGTAATCCGTATAAACAAAAAAATATCTATTTTGCTCAGTTTCCATTGACGACTGTACTTGAGCTTCCATTGGTTTCCTTTCTTGGCTGGACCATGAAAGCCAAGAACCCATCCACATCTTCTAACTCTTTGGAATAAAACTTAGCTGCGATGGTGTGTCTACCTGACCATGGTGGGATGAATTTGATAGAAACAGAGGCAAATCCTTCGGGTGGGATATCCTAAAAATAATTCCAAATCGAAATTACTACAACCTGAAACATCGATAAAAAAATCAATGTATTGTAATATAAATTGGGAAATAATCTTACCTCATTCAATTTCTGCTTCACTTGCTGTTCCCCAACTCCTTCCACGAGGAAATGACACTTCCTCAATGGTATTGGTAAAGGATTCTGGAGTTTCACAATAACTTCAAATTCCTGCCCAGTCGTTGGTGTTCCATTGATGGCTATTTTTATGTCGGGTTTTCTTACTCGGAAGTCATCCTGAGCAAAATATTCAAAGTCCGTTTCTAGAACTGTTACTAAACATCCAATATTGAAGGCACACTGAAATTGATAGAACAATAAAGTAAGTTTTCAGTAAAACAAACTGAGGATTTGTATAGATACAATAATTCGTACATAATAAACTTTTATTCTTACCTGATCAACAAGTCTTCCATAATATTCGTCAAATGAAACATCTAATTTGATTTCTTCCGTAGACGATGGTTTAATTGCTCTATTGAAACTGAAAACTTTTACAGGTTCTGCTAATTTTCCAGTGTAAATAACAGTGTCAACTCTCAAGGTTCCTTGCACGGTATACTCTTTGGTAAATGAAATATTTCTTACAACAAGAACCTGAAAATAAACAAAGCATCGTAACATTTTTTAGCGTGAAACTGGCTGAGTTTCAAGAGTATTTGGGTTATAGAGTAGAACTTACCACACTGAAAGGTTCACCAATTTTAATATCATCCCTCAGCGCAAAGTCAAACTGAACATCGTTGAATTCTTCATTCAAATAATACCTTGAGAACAAACTCTCAGACATCTTCAGAGCTTTAAGCATTGCTGCTCTCTCTTCTTTTGTAGTCTCTGGATATTTGTATGTGTGAGTAATGTCCTGAAATTTAAATTCAAAATCATAGGTACAAAATTGAAAACCAAACAATATTAGCAGGGAGTAGGTACTATTAAGAAATCTCTATTGGTTTCACTTACCTCTCTTTCCCATTTTCCAACAGCTTTAGTAGAAATTGCCTGTCCAATACTATGAGCATCTTTACGAATTAGCTTTAGAGGTTGTGTAGGTCCAGTGTATTTCCAGTATACCTAAAGATATAACGAAAAATTATATTAAACATCTAATCGTAGATTTTGTCATATAACCTGATTCTAAGGTATGAATTCGAGGAGTTACTTACTTTATCAGCATTCACTTCTGCGAAAAGGAAGTTATTATCGTAAGGCTTCTGTATTTCTCCATGTTTCACTGCTGTTACTGATGCTGGTCCACATCTAAACATATCGTCGGAGAGTTCTTGTGGAGTTGCATCAATAGCTTGCCAACCGGAATATTCATCACCCAAATCGTGTCTCTTCATCCAAACCTAAAAAATAAGTAGATATTAACTATCCTTAAAATGCATTTTAATTTGATGCTGGTGAAATTATTTAATGTTATATTATGATGTTACTGTAGGTGTGAACTGTTAAACAAATTTTGGCCTTCAATTTAGCAACCTTGAAATTTACATAATGCAATTAAGTTATGTAATATGTTTGTATATGCATGAAAAGATCATCAATTATTATAATAGTATATACATATTGTGTTGATTGAACGTACCTCATTCCATACATGATAATTCCATATAGAATCAGAGTTCATTTCTTCCATGATGACACCTTTATCGTCCACGAAATAATCTACAGTGAGACTACTCTGTGTGTCGTGGGCTGATGAGTAAGTAGTAACCACGCGGCATGGCATTCCAATGGCTCTACAAACTACAGAAAAGAATTAGATACTTTGATGAATATTATTTCTTTACAAAACCATAATTTTCCTAATCAATTTCTCAGTGGAACTTACGTGTGGCCAGGACTCCAGAAAACACCCAGCACTGTCCATATTTGACTGGTTTCTTCTTCTTGTAGTACGTTTGTAATATTTCCATAGAACCCACCCATTTAGTTGGATGTGTCCCTCCTCCAAAGTCATCTGTCCAGTTACCCATTACGGCTCCATTATCGTCTGGCGAATTCACTGCAGCTGAGCAAGCTCTAGATATTTTTATTGCATCTCCTCTATCGTTTCCTCTTACCTAAAAACACAAATATTATTTCACTTTGGACAAAAAGTTGTTGCAATATTTTGCAACTTTGTCAGTTTGCTTCCGCTCACCTTTCCAATTTCCCTAATTAGATACAAGCAACAGTCCAGGACATCCTTTTCATACTGAGAGTATTTCCATATTGAAGGTCTCAGTCTGTTGTATGACCCTCTCCAAATTAATCCAGTGTCCTGAAGGACATATTCGTCCCGTAGATCATCACCTGGAATATTGATATAACCAATACATTAATATAAATGTCCTTCATATTATTAACTTGTTGACATCACAATTGGATTGCTACTAACCATCCATATAGACATCATCGTGAACACACCAAGGGTTGAAGAGCAGATAGAAGGGGAGTGGATGTGAGTAACTGATGGCTCCATTTCCAATTAACTTTGTATCAATATCAATCTTCCATTGAGCTACTATACTGCCGGGAGAAGTATTTATTTTAACTATGCAATGATTGTCTCTTTGACTTTCAATGTAAGCGCTCCACACTCCTACTGACACGTCTTCTTTGGACAATAATGGAATGGCTACCAAAGTTCCTTGACCGTAATTTGGTTTTTCGGCGTCTAAATAAATCAAAATAAAATATTACCTAAGCAAACTACTTATTATTTGAAAAGAATTTAGTGAACTAAGACAAAAAGAAGGTAACTATTAGAACCAAATGTTATACACTCTCACCTAACACAGTAAAAATAAATGACACAGCATCCCTTCCAGTATTATAAGGGCGACAGAACGTAATGCCTAATGTAAAAGGTTGTCCTCTTCTTACAACTAAACATGGATCCTTCTCTCTTGTCATCACCTCAAACTTCTCTGTATGATGACTGAATCCATTGTTCGATATACAGAAGTCGATGTCTTTGACGGAAATCACTTTGGTTGGATCTGCAGCATCTGTGGAAAAAAATGAATAAATTAAAGTATTTCAATTTTCAATTCATTTAATAATAACAGTAGCCCTTAAAAACCCTTCCCCTAGACTATGCAATATTATTTCTTTTTTTTAATGATTATGATTTACCTTTTTTTGTTAATCATTCTAGGCATAGGAAAATTTTATTAAAAGGTATTCGCCAACGTAAAATAAATAAAAATATAGCTTTTTATCAGTTTTAAAACATTCATAGCATTTGAACATTAACTATTGCCACTGCACGGTGGATAATTAGCTGGTTAAAAACCTAATACGGTACAGGCATCTTGTGTACATATTTTTTTATATTTTTTCTGGTATCTCAGACTAAATTGCGAGGTCAGTTGGATAATTAAGTTCTTTTCCTTTACCAAAGTAGATTTATCCATTTCTGTAAAATCGCAGAGGAGTTACGTTTAATACAAGAATTCTCCATATAAGTTGTAGGCGTCAGTCTCAACATTCATTAGACCATATAGATGTATTTGTAGTACCTATATTCCTTGTGCAGTCAGTGAATAAGAAAAATCAGATTGTTTATTCAGAAAAAACATCTATTTAAGAGTAAGCATATAAATATTAAAAAAAAAACGAAATTTGTGAAAAAGCTCTCACGGATAGATCTCGACAATCTTACTAAAAATGCTTTGGAAAAAATAGGGCAGATGCATTAATTATTTATCTAGTAAATGACCGAAAAAGATTTTTTATATCTTGCATAGATTTCCCAAAAAAAGGTGATATACCTACACCTCTTTTTTCCGATAGACAGAAATTCGTTTCCCGAAAGTCGCGAAGTATTTTTTTTTGTATTGATAAAATATGCATTAAAATCTAGTAAATGACCCCAAAAGTTTTTTTAAAGGGAGCGAAATTAACGCCAAAAAGTTAAAAAAAAAAACTATTTTTTAACATCTTTTCATGCGATTTTGAACCTTAATGCCGCGGGAAATGACCGTGACGTCATAGTTGGGTCTGAGACTTATAATCGTTGAGTTTGTTAATTGTGATGATGATTAATTATATTGACATAATAAAGACATACTCGTAAGTATCTGTAGGTATCTATAGTTGCGTCCTACACGCATATTGATTTTCAAAGAAACTATACAGTGATGAGAATTTGCAATCATTACATACGAGTATTATATGTATCGTCTTATTTATTGTGTATAGTATCTGTCTAATTCGAATTGAATCAGGAAATCAGACGTCGGCGTCGAACAAAAGTTGCCGACATCGCAGAAAGAACAGCAAAGCAAAAATGGCAGTGAGCGGGACACGTGGCGAGACAGGACAGTGTCAGATGGACACCTAAAATCCTGAAGTGGAGACCCTGGGAGAACAAAAGAGGCGTAGGAAGATCACAGAAAAGGTGGACAGATGACATTGTCCAGCTTACGGGTCGTAGATGGCAGCAGATAGCCCAAGATAGAAGACAGTGGAAGACTTTAGAAGAGGCCTATGTCCAGCAGTGGAACGCAAGTGGCTAGCAGTAAGTAAGTAAGTAGTAATTGAATACAAAATACATGATTGCAATAAGATCGCAGTCTTAATAATGCATACAAGTATTCTTAAAAATAGAGAATATTATTTACAAAGATATTCAATATATCTTATCAAAGAATGAATTACACGTTTGGCGTGGTTGGTTGGAGCGCCGATCTCCCAAGCAGGAGGAGCAGGGATCGAATTCCTGTGCTGACGATGTATTCTCCACTTTGCGCTACAGGCTTTTAACCTAACGCGAAGTTTACAGGAAGTATTTATTTGGGTTTGTGTTACAAGGATATACTTGAAAACAATCTAAACGTTGTTTATTTCATGGTAAACATTTTCTTTCAGCAATGATATTTTCCGAACACAATTTAAGAATCTCACTTTTCAACAGAATCTATTATAATTAGGATAGAACGTTAGTTGTACAATCACAAACATTAACCCCCAATTTAACTTCAATAACTACACTGGGCTTTTGTCCAGAGTCCACAAGTTTTTCAAATAATTCGCCAATTAAATTCATTTCAGTGGGATCGTAGTCAACTTTTTTGTAGTATTGTACTTAGTCAAATGCTTTTCAAAAGTTAAGTATCACTTTTAAATTCGACTAACTTCATTGTAAAAAAATGTGTAGTTTAATGTTTAGTTCTAACAAAATACTTACGTGGTCTAAATACAGCGGTCCGAGGTCTATTCCTTCTGAAGAAATTGTTATGCATCCATCCTCTATTAAAACTATACAAACTCATCTCGAATAATTAATTCAATACAAAAATACTACTAAGTATTCAAAGTTAAAGTAACTTTTAAATCCAACTCGAACACCGCAAAATATAAAACACAACACAATACGTCGAGATGATGAGGTTTGAAAATAAATAATTTGCTATTCAATAAGAACTAAAAATCTATAAAGAAATCTAATAAAATATCACAGTTAGTAGGTATTTTAATTTATCATTAAATTTCAAATCCTACTCGAACGCCGCAAAATATAACACAGCACAAAGAACTGATGAGGTTTGAAAATAAATAATTTGCTATTCAATAAGAACTAAAAATCTATAAAGAAAGCTAATTAAATATCACAGTTTGAGTATTTTAATTTATCAATAAATTTCAAGTGCATTTTTTTTATATTTTCACAAGCACTAAATAAGCTTTGATGATAGTACTAATCGAAACACTATGCAAACTCGATTACCGGCGTCTTATTTTTATCATTAGTTTGTGTTTGGAGTAGTCTAGTCTAGTCTCCACCATCACTTGCGTTGTTTCGATTAGAATTGATGTTAGAAATAATACCAAGTTATACAATACCCTACAGACTTCCTACGTTGATTAATACAAGTACACCTCATACAGGATTGAATATGAATGAAGGATTCATCAGCCCACTCCATTACCATTTAAAACATACGATATTTTAATACAATTTATTTGGCATTAGATACATAAGATATCGTATTATTTGTATTATTATCTCGTTAAAATGTGTTCATTGTTTAAGTAATTATATGCATTTGAATATTTACGAAACAAGAAATCGTTTGGAGAGATTTGTAGTTTCCTAATATTGACATTTCAATAATTTCTTAAAACGCCGGGAGACCTTAGATCTCGACAACCGTTACTAAATATGCTTTGGAAAAAATAGAGTAGACACATTGAAACTTTATCTAGGGAATAACCGTTAAAGATTTGTTATATCTTGTATAGATTTCTCAAAAAAAAAAGTTTAAAATACCTCTGATTTTTTTTTTCGAAAGACAGAAACTCGTTTCCCGAAAGTCGAGGAGATTTTTTTCGTACTGATAATATTTATTGAGTAGACAATAAGTAAAAACAGAAAAGAGTGAGGGAGTAAAACCCAAAGTCCAAAAACTAGTATTGTAAACTATTCTGAAAAATAATTCTTGAATCGTTGACGCATTTTCAGGAAATGATATCACACGAGACTCCCGTTGTTTGCACAGCTTGCATTATAATGTGTGATCTAATATGAATGCGTCCTACACTAAAATATATGATAGACAATATACCTACATACTCGTAATACAAATTGTAAGGCAACCTTGTGTGAGAAAACATGCTGGGAATTATGTAACTGCTTTTATAGTACCCGTACATTTATAAGTTAATTGCAATATTATACCAATAACAATATAAAGAATTCTGCGTTTTGTCATATTGTTACTGGATTCTTCCCACGTCAAAATAAGTTAGATTTATGTAATTAATTGTTAATTTTATTCACAAATCCATGAGAATGATTAGTCACAGAACGTACAACATACATGTCATATTATTGTGTTTATAATCTGCATTGCCATTGACATAAGGAGACATTACTATGATGCGTATTTGTCATAAGTTTTAAATGCAATATGATTAATGTAATTGTGAAGGATCGAGAGGTAATTATTAATATTGTTTGGCTTCAGCCACTTATTACTGGTCAACCATCGTCAGAAGATCATCTATGTTACCAAATCCATGGTCGTAGAGGTAGGAGATTCCGGCATCTATACCATCCGTGGAGCATTTAATCACATGGATATTTAATATCTATATTATCTAAACATAGGCTCGATGTGTATCAAAATAAAGTTGTACTCTCTTTTTGAGAATTATAAACCAGAGAATTTTAAAAAAGACAGTCATTTTAACGGTCTTGCCATTGACGACAATAACGTCATCCATCAGCAGGGTATATTTCAATTTACGGTAAAATCTAAACACGTCACTACCCAAATATGTAATTAGAAATAAAAATAAATGCAATGGAAACCAAATCATCTAAACTGTTTGACCTGCCAAAACAAATAGAGATGTAGGTATCGAATATTCCTAGATCCATTAGGTATGTTGTACGATATCCTTGCCTAGTACTTTGAAATAGATATAGAACTAATATAGACCTTAACGTCATCTCTCCCACACAATGCAGTTAATTAATTATTTTTCTATATTGATTTATTATTACTCAGAATATCCAGCGCCGAATTAGCCAGCATGAGCAGCGAACGCGAACGTTTGTATATTTTATCACGAAAACCTAGGTGAGTAGGTATTTACTATTTAAATTTTTATAAAGAAAATATCACTATTGAATAAATAAAATAAAAAAAATTCGCCTGTTGCGCAAACCGAATACTGAAAGAAACAAATAATTTTGTAAGTTGGAGGTCGAACGATCAATAAGAAACTAAGATAAATTAAGACACCACCTCTTTTTGGTTCGATCCTTCTGGACTCAGGTAAGACAAAGAGATTCTCCTTGGCTACCTTACGGACCACTGTCATTCAGTCAATTCAGGGAGCACCTCAATAAAAGAAAGAGTATATTCCTCGTCACGCTTTAACACACCGTGATGCCGTAAGATACAAGAGGAGGAGTTTTGGGCAGCCACTAGATGAAGGTGAAATCATTTCCTACCCCTCGCCCCTCCGAATCTTGGACTTTGAATGATGTCTAGAACAGAGTGGGGTAAATTTTTTAATTATTTTATTTTCTGACATACCATTCCTGTATCAATATTTTATTTATCAGACTTTTATAGTTTTCTCTAATATTTTTGTTGTCATAATAGTATTTTTTGTTGTTTGTTTTACTATTGACCAATTTACTAATTGTGTGCACTTATAACTGGGCGTTGCTTGAACTCTACATGTAATATACTAATGTCCCATTGTAACTAATTCATAAGTAATGTCTGTATGTGAACCGTTGAATAAATAAATAAATAAAGACGTCATCATACCCCTCCCACTTAAAATATAAAAATCGGTTTTCTTTTCGCAAAAGGGGCTTTCTAAATACTCGTATTTTGCTAAGGTCCCGCTCTAGCACTGGTTCAGTGAGAATATGAATAATATCACGTTCGTCTATAATTAATATTTTCACACTACTGCTGCTAATTGATTGTTATTGTATGGAAGGTGTAGGCGTATAGGTGACCTAATAATATTATGAAACATGAATTAATATCCATTAGGATGCGATGAATTATTTATCTCCAGAAATCTATTGTTAAACAATTAATTGATTTTGCGCAAACTGCAAATCATGTAATGATATATTTTATGTAGTTACATACTAATAAATAATTTTATACGTATGGCATCTAGTAAATAGAGACACATAAATAATAATAATAATAAACTTTATTGTGTCTTTCTTTATAATAACATGGCATGAATTATGTGAATTACAATATAAGGTACATTTTGTTTCATCGACGAGTCTCACTGGGCTTGCACCTGTGCCGAGGCCCCCTAAATGAACTAGAATTTAACCTAAAATATAAGGACACTTTATGATGTAATATGATATGAGACGATTTGGAAATTGAAGTACAACAGATCGTGAAGGTCAGCTCCATAGACGTTTGTATCTACAGGTAACTTTTATAAAGATGTGTAGGTACACAACGTATACATATTGAAAATTACGAACCTATATAGTGACTCTGGCCCTAATAGGCCTGTGGAGTTCTTATATTGGCTGGGTGAAAAACGGTATAATTGGAGATAACAAGGTTGATTTTTCTTGTGTAAATTTGTGCTTTCTAATGTGCTGTTTCAATACACTTTACATTAGATTAGGTTCATGGTTGTTGGGTTTTCGTGCATGCTTGGTGTTGAATTTAGCCTAGGCGATACGTATTTATTTGGGTCCCTTTATTCCCTCTACATACCAACTGCTATACTCGTATATACCTACGAACTTGTATTTTGAAGTTTTTATCCGAATAATAACGAACTTCGTTCCACCTATTTCAATCATAAAAAGTCTAATGTTGGATTTCACCAACTTCTTATATATAATAATACATATAATAATAATATGGACAATTTATTGGGCGCCGTTTTGTAGAGCAAGTCCACCTCAAGGGCGCCTTTTTCAATTCAATATGCTAACCTAAGTACTTACATATTCTATACTAGCCTAAACGATTTTTTGAACAGGTGAGTTTTAAGCTGGCTCTTGAATTCAGCAGTTGTTATCGCTTTTCTGATGTGTACAGGAAGTTCATTCCAGGCAGAAGGCCCCGCTGAGCTGAAAGCTTAGGTGAGGAATAGCGGAGATATGAGCCTTCAGGCATATTTTTTTATGAAAAATAATGATACAGGTTGCTCTTATTTCCGCTATTCCTCACCAAAAGAGTTGGAAAAATCCAGCATAGGTCCACTATTTTCTAACCCCCCTATTCCACTCATATGGACATAGGTATTAATAAGTATGGATTAATTTGGCCTACACTAGATATGTTTCGGGGGTAGGTATCTCAGTTTTTTCTGAGCTTCCCCTCAGAGCACGAGCTTTGCTCAATTCTGAGGGGAGATTTTATCTATATATATTTTTTTGTTTATTTATTTGTATCATATATGTGTCTTTTTGAGTTTGAAAAATAAATGAGTTATTATTATTTTACTTTTTATCTTGTACATAGTTCTTGCTTATGATGGTGACATAACTCAAAAGTAGTATTTCACTTATACCTGTTATGTAGTTATAAGTACAATTGAGGATAATGAAGCAATTAGCGAAACAATATTGAGTATTTAACATAAAACTCAATACAAATCACTTCCATTGATAATAAACAAATAATGCTCATTGTTACATAGCGACTTTGTTAAGAATTAACACGGATTCTTATAAACATTAGTAATGAATGGATAAACACAGTGTATATGGAATGTTTTCAATGCGTCTAATTGTCTCGAAGATAATCTGATAAAATAGGAAACTATTTGAATCTATGTACAGGAGTTGCTTTGTATTAACCTGGTTCTGCGTATCTCACCTCTGTCCTCTGTTTGTAAATAATGTCAGGAATATAAGGTGAATACCATAATAATTATTTCCTAATTAACATTTCAATACGCAATAACCTAATTTTCTTAACTTGCTCAATCTCTGTCTAATGGAAGTTAATATTTTCTCATCAACTGTGTGATGCATCAGTTGGTCTAAGATTTAGATAAAATAGCTGATATGTTCTGGTACAATAAAAGCAAAAGCACCAAAGACTTGTCTGAGCAATTACGTACTTCACAGCATCTAGCATACCTCATCTGTAGACGTTGATTTTCTTTCAGACGCACAGACATAGCGATTTTTAATACATAAAACATATTACGAGTATGTAAGTTAATGACAGCAATCATAGAAAAATATCAGTGCCATATCTTTTAATCTTGATTTTATTTTTAAACATTGTTACAAACGGAAGAAAATAAACATGATAGTACAGTTTAGGTGTACATTTTATCAAGCGACATAATATATTAAGTCAGTGGCGTATATAGGATTTCATTTCGGGGGGGGCCCGAACAAAATTTTGAAGATAGACGTACAGTATAAAAAAAAATAGCGCCGCAGGCAAAATTTTTTCGTGAATGTAAGTGAAAAAGGTCGTGTTTTAAGTTGGTATTAATATTGTGTGCAGAAAATACCAACAAGAATAGCGCCGCAGGCGAAATTTTTTTGAATAATGGGTGAAGTGAGTAACTTTCA